>JAFEMH010006528.1:0-120771 GCA_022495995.1 Adenophora triphylla var. japonica
CGTAGTGACGGAACCCGCGATCCGGGATCTAGAGTAGTTGTGAAAAAAAGAAGAGGCGAGAATCCACTTTTCCAACGAAATAGATATTAATAAAAGACAACTTTGTTTAAGTAAACTTGAAGATTCTAATTTTGCATATTGCACAGAGCCTTGACTAAACACCTACCTAGAGTCTAAACCTTTCCTATCCCTTTCCCTTGGCGAGAAAGAAGTGGAGTGAGAACAAGGGACGGCGACTTGTTAGCACGAGAATCCTCGGAGCAGGTTCGCGGAATCCCTCGGTTTTGGCTTCGGCTTTTCGGTGTCAAAAATGGCCAAGCATGGTAATCCACAACGGTAATGACCAAGCGGTTGGAGGGGCTATCCCAGAGTTCAACCCAAGCCTCACATACGGTATGATGTATGTGATTGTGAAAGCTTGCTTAGAAGTATGAGTATCCAGAATGGATCAATGAGAGACTGACTCCCTTTAAGGAAGAAGAAGAAGAAAGTCCACCTGACGAAGCTTAAGGAAAGATACGGCTGGGGACAAGAGCGTAGGAACTTTGGGAGAGCCTTCGGGCAAGTTCGACTACTATGTCGGTTATGCCAAGGAACTGTCAAGGAACCCGTCACCCCAAGCACGAGTCCGGCTGATATCCCTATGATCGGTGATCCTCTTGAAGTAGAAAATTACGAGTTTGTTGCCATTGTAGATTCAACAAAAAGCTAGCCGGATCTAGAAGACGAATACGAAAGCCTATAGAGTATTTGGCCAATCGGGGAAGGATCAAAGTCTCTCCCGAAGAAGACTTTATCGGCATCATTCAAGCCAACCCTCCTATTGGCTATCTTGACAAGGTGGTGGTATCAAAGATTGGCAAGGAAAAGATGACCTATCGGCGGTGCGTCGACAAAATGAGCCGGACACTTGATCAATGAGTCCGGTCGCTACGGAAGAGAGCTAGGCTGAAAGATTGCAACAAGTTACTTTAGTTCCCCTCACCATCTTTCCACGGTACCGGCTTGTCAATGATTTCCGGCAAGCTTTGATCGGTTCGAAGTCTCCCGACTTTACGAAACGGCTGGCAAGGCTGCTACTCCCGGGGCAACGGCAAGAAGGAGTGAGATCCCGGTCCAACCCTTGTCAAGTCCCCCTCGAGTCAATAAGTAGGCGTAGGGTCCCGGAGTCGGTAAGCGTCTATTCGGTCGAGTCGGGAATCTTTGAATTCCGGTCCTCGAGTCATCCGAAGGCCTCACGCTGAGGATTATGAAATATGTAATCGATGTCATCTTTCCCCTTATTTTGAATGAAATGACAAATCTTTACGATTATCCTCTTATTGCCAACTTAACAAATGATAAATTAACTCAAAACTTAACAACGGTTAATAATGAATCATTTGAACAAGATGCAAACACACTAAGCGAACAATACATTAAAGAAATCTTTAAGCGAGGTTTCGAAAAAGGAAAAGCCGGGCCCAAGGCTGCCGAGGAGGTTTTGATAAGTGTGAACTTAGGTACTATTGAGGAACCTAAAGAGACACGAGATTGGAAGCTTCTTCCGGGGGGTTGAAAGGGACGAGATTGATCGAGTTTGCTCGAGAGAATACGTCGACGTGTTTGCATGGTCATACAAGGATATCTTAGGGGCTAGACAGTTCGATAGTAGAACACAGAATCCCTCTAGCACCGAGATGCTAAGCCGATAAAGCGAGCGAGAAAGATTAAGCCGGAATGGTCTCTACGGGTCAAAGAAGAAATTGAGGAAGCTCTTGCGGGTAGGGTTCATCGAGTCATTGAATACCCGACATGGTTGTCCAACATCGTGGCCGTAACCAAGGCCGATGGGAAGGTGCGGCTCTTTGTGTGGATTTCCGAGATACGAACAAGGCCGGCCCAAAGACGACTACCCTACGCAAACATAGACATCTGGTGGACTCCACTTTGCCAACTACGAAGTCAAATCCTTCGTTGATGGTTTTGCGAGCTCCAACCGGATCAAGATGGCCGAGGAAGACCAAGAAAAGACGGCCTTCACCACACCGGGGAACCTCTTGTTATACGGTAATGCCATTCGGAGCTCAAGAATGCCGGGGCTACTTACCAAGAGGCGGCGACCGCGCTTTTTCATGACATGATCCACAAGGAGATTGAGGTCTACGTAGATGATATGATAATCCACTCCAAAGGAGAGGGTGGGCGGCACTTTGTTGACCTACGAAAATTCTTTGAGAGGTTGAGACGGCATTCCATGAGACTAAACCTGCCCAAATGCACCTTCGGAGTGACAAGGGGAAAAGTGCTTGGGTATATGGTCACGGAGCGAGGTATAGAAGTTGACCCCAGAAAGATCAAAGCCATCATGGATATGAGGCCACCTCAAACCAGGACGAAGTCAAGAGCTTCATGGGTAAATTGCGGTACATCGGCCGTTTCGTCAATCGGTTGACCACTATGTGCGAGCCCGTCTTCAAGCTCATGAAGAAGAATGTGGACACGCAGAATGGACCGAAGAATGCCAAGATGCCTTTGACCGGATCAAGGCATACTTAGTACATCCCCGGTACTATGCCCCCACATAGACGAAGCCTCTTACGCTCTATCTCATTATCCATGAACACGGCGGTTGGGGCTATGCTTGCTCGGGAAAAGAAAGACTCTCGGGTAGAAACGCCATTTACTTTGTCGGCCCGGAAGCTACGGGAGTGAGCTCAATTACTCGGCATGTGAAAAGACACATGCGGGGCGAGTGCAGGTAGTCGGCAAATTGAAGCATTATATACGAAGCCCACCCTGTGAATTTGGTCTCGAAAATGGACCCCATCAAGTACATCTTTGACAAGCCTTCCCTCTCGATGCGTTTAGCGAAAGTGGTCCTTCTTCTTGGCGAGAATACGACATCAACTATGTGACCGAGAAAGGCCATCGGGTCAAGCATTGTCGAGATCACTGGCGAACTTCCCCGATAATGAAGACGAGAGGGCACGAACCCCAATTCCCGAGATGAAGGGATCTTTGCGGTTGAGCACGAGAATAGATGGCAATTGTTCTTTGACGGAGCCGCTAACAAAAGAGGAAATGGTGTAGGAATGCTATTGGTCGATCCGAAAGATGAGCATACCCCCATAGCCCTCAAGTTGAACTTTCTGCCACGAACAATGTCGCCGAGTATAGGCTTTGCATTCTTTGGTTTGGAGGCTGCCTTAGAAAGAAATGTCAAGGAGCTCGAAGTTTACGGAGACTCGGCCACGATCATCAACCAAGTCTCCAACAAGTGGAAGGCGTGGACCCTGTCTGCAACGGTATCATGCCCGTATGGAGGAGTTATTTGGACGATTCGGAGAAGTGACTTTCCACTACTTAGGGAAAAGAACAGTTCGCGAGATGCCTAGCTACTCTAGCCTCATTGGTAGAGATCCCAGGAAAAGCCATAAAGCCCTTGAGTGGGTAGAAGAGAAGCCCCGACCTTCTGTTGTGAAGTGGACACAGGACCCGAGCCTATAAAGGAACCTTGGTACAATCAGTTACCAATTCCTCAAAGACGGAGAGTCGGCTTTCGAGACGAAGAAGGTAGACCAAAGAAGGTGTCGAGCCGAAAGCTTGCGAGCCACGAAAAGGTTGGCCTCCCATTATGTCATCCTAGGAGGCAACTTTGTACAAGAAACGCTATCAAGGACCGCTCCTCTTATGTGTCACTCAAGAAAGAGCCGAGAGAGTTGATGGCCAAAGTCCACAATGGTCCTTGCGGTCCTCACATGAATGCGAGCCACGATGCAAGTGATCCTCGAGAATGGGTTACTCTTTGGATCTCCATGGAGCAGGCTGCGTCCGGCACGTCGAACTGCGACAAGTGCCGGCGGTTTGCCAACCTCAACCATCTCCCACCTCATGACTGTCTTTGCATGACGACTCCTTGGCCGTTTGCAACTTGGGGCATTGACGTGATAGGGAAAATAGCCCCGACGAGGAAGCAATGGGCACGAGTTCGTGTTGGTAGCCATCGACTACTTCACCAAGTGGGTAGAGGCCAAGTCCTCAAGGTCCTCACTTCCGAGAAAAGTGGCCCGGTTCATCAAAGAAAACATAATGTGCGAGATATGGGGTGCCCAGCGAGATCATTTCGATAATGGGTCACACTTCGAAGGAGGCTGCGATAGGCTAGCTGTCGGGAATTCAGTTACTCGCCACAAGTCGTCCCCGTACGGACCTCGGACCAATGGAGCTGTGGAAGGCTGCTAATAAGACACTCGAGCGGATCATCAGGAAGATGGCCACCCGTGGTCGTGATTGGCCCGAAAAGCTGCACCTAGCACTGCAGGGCTACGAACGTCTGTCGGAAACGGCCACGGGGAGAAACTCCTTTTGCCCTAACTTACGGGATGGAAGCAGTGTTACCGGTGGAGTTGGAAATCCCGTCATTAAGGGTCCTCTGGAAAACGGTGTCAACGAAGTAGAATGGCTACGAAGCCGGCATGATGAGTTAGCCACCTCGATGAGAGAAGGCTAAAAGCCATGGAACACACCCGAGCCTACCGAGGCGAATGGCGGAGCGTTTGATAAAAAGTCAAGGCCGGAGACATCAAAGAGGGTGACTTAGTCTTTGAAAGTAAAGCCCCCTACCGAGACAAACCCCACAGGAAAATGGGAACCCGTTTGGATCGGCCCTTATGTGGTGCGAGAAGATACTATCGGGAGGAGCCATGAAGCTTGCGAGACTTGGATGGCAATCCCTTTGTCCACCCGGTCAACGGTGATAAGCTCAGAAGATACTATATCTAAAAAAAAAAAAAAAAAAAAAAAAAAAAAAAAAGAGTGCAAAAAGAGTAATACCCGGCTAAGTGAAAAACCCCAAAAGGGCGGTCTAGGCAAAGACGGGGTTGCACATAAAAAAAAAAAGAAAAAAATCTTAGTGCAAAAAGAGTAATGCCCGGCTAAGTGAAAACCCCAAAAAGGGCGGTCTAGGCAAAAACGAGTGCACATGAAAAAATTAGTTCACGGAATGAACTACGAAGACTGAGCCCACTTAGCCTTTCTTGTAAAAGGGAACGTGGCGGCCATATATGGTTCGGTCTAAACAATAAAAAGGACGATTAAGTTTCCATGAAATGTGTCACGATCAATAAAAAAAAGACATTTGAATTTCCATGAAATGTGTCTTGACTAATTTCTAAAATAATATTTCTTGTTCATTACAAGTTAAAAACTTCTTGATGAGTTCAAGCACGGTCTACCTCTTGACTCTTGCTAACACTTTGCTACAAAAGATCTAAAATACAATAAAATGCCTAAATAAACTAATGTGTTTGCAAAATGGCAATAAGAGGATCTTGAGAAAAGACTTGTCGGTCGTCATTCGTGAGTCTTCTTGGTCTTCTTCCCTTTTCCTCGGCCTCGTCGAGTCTTCTTCCTCTTTTTCTCTATGATGTCGGTATCCCTCATCCCGACCTCTGGTATCCTCATTGGAGCCTCTACCCAACCCCGTGTCAATAAGTGCTCTCTCTGTCCAGAGCACGAGTCCGCACCTCCTCCCTCGAGCCTCGGTCAAAGGAGCGACCTCGGACAACCTCTTGTACCGAGCCTCCATGTCCACGACCAAGTCACACGATTGGTTATGGCAGCTCGCCTTAGCCTCGGTCTCCCTCGAGTCCTACTCGAGTCGTGGTCGGCTCCCAATAAAGCTCGACGTCTCTCCTCCAAGATGACTGAGTCGCTCCCATCTCCCTCTCGTACCGGTCCAGTAGACGGTGGTCAAGATGGTGCTCTTCTGCTCCTAAAGATAGCCACAGGTGGGAAAGCGAGTATGTGTCCAAGCCCTCGAGAAGAAAGAGAAGGCTGTTTGGATCCCTCATGTCCAATGACACCACCTCCGTGGTCCGGATGTCCTCCCGATCACTCAAAGGCTCTGTAAAGCCCCAAGCTTGCTGGATACCAAGCGGGGGTATGTAGAAGGATGACCGGCGGAATCACGGAACCCTCACAACATAAGACTCCTGAAATATCCTCTGAGTGCGCAACCTCCGGTGTGGTATCCACCAACGGATGTCCGAAGTGGATAGCCTAGCCATCATCGGCTCGGCTACCTGTTCTGTTGCCTAGGTGCACCTCTCGAAATCACCCGAGGGCGGAGTCGGCAAAGCCCGGCAAAGCCAGAGCCTCTCTGCGGCCATAAAGTCAACATAGCCGGACTCCCGGACCTCATGAAATGGTCTCCCAGAGCCATCCTGTCGATCCCATGCAAAGTCTCCCCCAAAACCGGTGGGACGATATCCTTCCCGGCCTGCGATCTCGACCATGTCCGAGAGACCACCGTGACAAATCCCCACGGACTCGGCGGTAAACGAGACGAGAAAAGACGCGAGAGAATGAAAGCGTCCATAGCCACCGTGGTAGCGGCCCATACGGAGATCCAGGCACACTGCCGGGATATCGAGAAAGGTCAATCCTATCCAGGGCTACCATCATCTCCTCGGCCTCTCCCGAAAGGAATGCGAGAAAAGATGCAAGCTTTACCGCCACCGGCACGTCTCCGATCAGCGGAATAGATATAGCCTCGGTCTCGGGACCCCCAATCAAGGCTCACGAAGTCTTCGTGCGTTGGGACGATTTCGTTGTAAGAAAAGCGGTAAACATGTCTCCGGACGTCCCGAGGAACTTTCTTTGCGGCTCTCAACGAGTCCCAATCGGGCGGGAGATCCCTCAAATGCCATAAAGACTTGATCTTGAAGGAAGAATCAAGCAGCCCCTTGTGATTTTGGAAGTTATGTCTCGCCCAAGATTGAAGACCGGACAGAAAATGGTCTCTCTTCCCCCTTTGTAGTCTAACGGGCCTCTCCATCGCAAAAGTGATCAAAGGTGGTGTCTTTTAGGTCCAAAATGTGCTCACGGGAACAATTGGGACAAGTTTGGAGTTGAAAATGAAATGAAATGGCCAAGCCTTGCTTTTATTCGAGAAAATAACCGGTTCGAGACGGGCGCGAGCCGCACGGCTTCATTTGCCCTCAAGGCCATGCCGCACGGCTACATTAGCCCTCTGCGAGAAAAAAATTCTGCGGCAACCAAGATTGCTGCCCAAGGGAGTTTTCACCCCACTTTTCAGCAAAACACATGTACAAAAACATATCCAGAAGCCATTCAAGCATTTATACACCATTATAAATCATTTTGGCCCAGTTTCAGCCCCGATTCCAAGCAAAAAATCGCCCCAAGGCTCAGATAATATGCAAATTGAAAAAGCATAAATTAGAAAAGTAAATAAAGCGTAAATACAATGTCTTCGCCCCATCGTCGTCAAAATAAAGCAAAAAATAAACAAGTTGTGCATAAAAAAGTGTTCATTGTTTGTTCTTGTTCCAAATCTACTCTAGAGACCCCCTAGGCCTCGAGATTCTTCTTCCTCCTCATCCTTTGCTCGGCTCATAGACGCTAGGCTCTCTCATCACGTCCTCTGGTCGCTCGCATCGGAAAGAGGGATGTTGTCGTGCTCGTACTCCGCCCATTTGCTCCAAGATATCGGCATTAGGACCTCGCCCACGAGGCTGGCCTTTGGATGAGTACTCCGAAGCCGAGGAAGAGGATCTTTGCGCCCCGACATGCCTCCTTTTGCGCACGAGGCTCCTGCACGCTTGTTGGCGCTTTAGTAGCGCGAGCCGGCTTCTTGACCAAGGATCGGCACACGTCTTTCCGGCCCACATTACGCACGACCAACTGTCATAGGTGCGAGTGGAACTGAGAAAAGAAAAGAAAATCTCGGAAAATCTCGGAAAATCTCGAGAAAATTGCAAAAACGAGAAAATGCGAAAGCTAAAAAGGGAATAAGACCCTAAGAGTATACTCACGGTGCTATCGGGTGGCGGGGTATCTTTGGGGCTCCCTCGTGTCGAGACGGGAATCCTCATCCTCCTCGGTACTCCGTGTACGACGTATGAGAGGTGTGCGGGAGGGATAGGCGGGTCGATAGGCTCATCCTCCCCGTATCCACAGTGACCGCCGGCTTCGTCGGCTTACGTGGCGTCCTCGGGCGCTGCTCCACAAACACGGCGTAGGGGTACCCATGTCAAAAATACTCCTCATGACTATACCTCCACAGTACCTCTCAATCTCATCCGCTTTGCCCGAGTCCACAGGCTGCGGCATCCGTCTTTGGAGGATCGTGTGGAGTAATGGCGTCCAATGGAGGGACATGACCATCTTTGCCTCGAGAAATGGTCCCCCGGATATATGATGTCGCAAGTCGGCCCGGTGAGCCACCTCCTGCGCCTCGTCACCTCAATAGCATCTCCCGGCCAAAATCTCCGGATACACCCGGGGGTAGAAGTCCACTCCATCCGGTCCATCCTTGTTGAGCACGAGGCTTCACCATCTTGTAGTCGAAAGTGATCCGGGTCTTCCCCGTGAACCTATCCCTCACATCTCCCTCCGGCGAACCATCGCGGGGAAAATGGTGATATCGCTCTGCTGGTTCCAAGGAAAGAACCCGATCACCTCGCAAAACCGGGCTGCATATTCAAAGCATCAAAAGGTCATTCTCTCTCTCATAAAAGTCTCAAGACGAGAAAGAGAAAAGAGAAAAGAAAGGAGACTACCTCAAGGGCAAATGAGAAAGCGATCCATAGAAGCGGCTTTGTTTATTTGTACATGTCCAGCGAGAAGTAGAGCTCCGCCAATCCGGCCTCTCCCCAAGAGGCCGTCCCTATCCCATCCACATCCTCCCGGAGAGTCGAGGAGGCAAGTCATGGCCGGCGTCCCGAGAATTAGCAAAGATAGTGGCGATAGCATCAACCATATGAATGCTCTGGCAGTGGCTGGGCGATCACATCATTAGCGGCAAAGTTACGCATGCGGTTACGAGCTGCCACCTCGGCGTTCCGTGTCTCCATCCCCGGCCCCTTGGGAATCGGCTCAAATCCAACCAAAGCACGGAACTCCTCGGGCGTAATGTGGTCTCTCTCAAGTCACGGGCCTCCCAGGTGAGCGTAGGCCGATGTAATAGAAATCGGCGAGTCACAAGTAAGCTCTCCCGGCTCGGAGTGGAAACTATGAGTAGAGTCCCACCAAAACTCGAAAGAGCACTGGACCGAGGCCCTTGCTCTTTGAGGTGATGTGAATTCCCGTGCCGATGGCCTCCACAAACGCGTCCAGACCGGTAGCCCTCACCAAATTCTTGGGGTTCACCCCATTCTTCTCAAAATCCGGCATCCTCTGCCAAAGCCTGACCGCTATCTCAGATGGTCCTCTAGACTTGTTCTCCTGTAGACAAGCACATCAAAAAAAAAAGAAGTGTCAATCATTCATCATTTCAAAAGCATGCATATATTCACAAAAGTGCACATGTTTTCAAAAGAAAAGCATTCACAAAAGTTTTTCTAGCATCATTTGCATCAAAAAACGTGACTTTCATCATTTGAAACACGTCATTTTAAACCCGTTGCTTTCCTAAGGCACAAAATCATAATTTTCACGATTCTTTGCACATAAGCATTATTTTTCAAATAAAATGGCATGCATGAATCATTTTCATCTTCCAAAATCATGTTTTCTCATTGAAAATCAGAATTTTGACCTAGTTCTAGCACAAGGCAAGAACTCCGTCTCATATTTAGACAATTCTCATTCTTACTTCATTTGCGAGAAAAAAGTGAGTCATTCTCATAATTTTCATCAAATAAATTGCACATGCATATTCTTAGCCTCATAGGTTGTTCATGCATCTCAAAATCATTCAAAAATCCTAAGAAAATCCTAGAAAATTCCTAAGTTCGGGTCAAGCCCTAAATCATTCAAAAATCAAGCAAAATCGACGGATTTGAGCAAAATGAGAATGCTTACCCCAACCGATCGAGGGTTCGTTGATTTATGCTCTCTTCTCCCCGGGTAAAGCTCCGACGGAGGCGTAAGAAAGTCATACTTTCTTTCCGTTCGCACGAGCTCCTTCCTCCTCCATCTAGCAGCCGCGGAGATGCTCCTTCTAGCTTGCCTCGGCATTGGGTTCCCCTCCGGATCCATTCCAAATCAGTAGAGCCAAAGGGAATTGAAGGAATTTCAAAATTTCTCTCCCTTCTCCTCTCTCTTCCTCGGCAGTTCTTGGGCGGCAATAATGCCCAATGCCCGTTCAAACCTATTTTAAATAATCTGGAAAAAACAGGTCTCTAGCCGTACGGCTCCTTTTTCTCCATCTCATGCCGGGCGGCTTCATTCGCTCTGAGCAGAAATTACAATCCTGCCCCTGGACCTTTCACTTGGGCATGCAATTTCCGTTATCTTTTAACCAAGATAACATCTTTTTCAGAAAATATCCCTTATCGCCTAAGCAATCAAGCTCTATTCCCAGTCGCCTCCGTTAATTCCGTTATAACGGGATAACGCTAGGTGACAACCTCCGAATTGTCAAGTTTCTCTCAACTTAAGCTACCTCTATCCCGAATAGTGACGTATGCTAAGTTTCTATCAACTTAAGCTACCTCTATCCCGAATAGTGACGTATGCTAAGTTTCTATCAACTTAAGCTACCTCTATCCCGAATAGTGACGTATGCTAAGTTTCTATCAACTTAAGCTACCTCTATCCCGAATAGTGACGTATGCTAAGTTTCTATCAACTTAAGCTACCTCTATCCCGAATAGTGACGTATGCTAAGTTTCTATCAACTTAAGCTACCTCTATCCCGAATAGTGACGTACGCTCAAGTTTCTCTCAACTTAAGCTACCTCTATCCCGAATAGTGACGTACGCTCAAGTTTCTATCAACTTAAGCTACCTCTATCCCGAATAGTGACGTACGCTCAAGTTTCTCTCAACTTAAGCTACCTCTATCCCGAATAGTGACGTACGCTCAAGTTTCTCTCAACTTAAGCTACCTCTATCCCGAATAGTGACGTACGCTCAAGTTTCTCTCAACTTAAGCTACCTCTATCCCGAATAGTGACGTACGCTCAAGTTTCTATCAACTTAAGCTACCTCTGTCATGAATTGAGACGTATGCTTAAATCATTCAAACTTTGGCAACCCATATCTCTGATTCGAAAGAGATTGAGACGTATGCTCAAGTTTTTCAAACTTTAGCAACCCATATCTCTGATTCGAAAGAGATTGAGACGTATGCTCAAGTTCACCAAACTTTAGCTACCTCTATCTTCTCGATAGTGACGTAAGCTCTAGTTTCAATCAGGTGACATCCTCCAGTAATTGTCAATCAGGTGACAGCCTCCATTAATTGTCAAAATCTCAAGAATCCTAGACATCGTTCCTAACTATCTAGTGATGCTCGAACTACGATCAAGGCTTGATTCCTCCGGGATACGTAGGTAGCCTTTCATAAAAGGTCCAGCCATTCGACCACTTTGGTCACCCTGTTTCTTTGTCACTCCTCAGTGATAAGCGGCCCCTCATAGAGGTTCGGATATCCGACCACCTTGGTCACTCCTAGCATATCCCCGGTAGGATCAATTGCTTGACCTCCTAGGTCATTTTCTCTTCTATTTCCCCGACAAGAGACCGGTTCCTCTTCTTCCTTCCCAGCGGATCCTAATTCCGAACTACGGCTGGCTTGATTCCTCCGGGATACGTAGGTAGCCTTCCGGAGGTTCAGCCACTCGACCACCTTGGTCACCCAATCCGTCTCGGCATTCGCCAGATCGGATCTTTTTATATCGACACCCCCACTCGCCTTGCAAGTGACGTTGCCGAGGGCTTCTGTAAGTACCCAAATCGCTCATGCCTTAGGTTAAATTTCGGCAATTTCGGTAAGTTTCCGGTAATTCCCAGGACCTTCCTAGTGTTAGGAAACATTCCGGAACTGTTTTTAATTAAATAAGGGCTGAAGGGAATCCTTCCTAATTAAGAAACACGTTTTTCTTAATTAGGAGGGAAGGTTCTAGAATTTGCCACCTTGCATGGTTCTAGAATCTTTGAGTCACAATGGATAAGCCCGCACGGCTGCATTAGCTCATTGCTCCTGGCCGCACGGCTTCATTAGCCTTATCCGGTGCCTATAAATAGAGCCCTCCTCTACCCATAACAACAACAACAAGACACACAATCCATAGCAATACACTCACAATCAGTCACTCCCAAGACGTGAAGAATATTGGTGAAGGCTCAAGAAGGTGAAGAAGAAGGCCAAGAAGCTCCCTCCCTCCTCCTTGAAGATCCAAGACTAACTTCTCCTCCTAGCTCCGACCAAAGAAGCAAAGGAAGCAATTGGTAACCTCGCACGCCCTAACCTTGCTTTTAATTGATATACTTGCTCATTGCATTCATATATCTTGCTTGGGACTTGGCATTTATTCATAAAGATCACATCTTTATCACCCCCTTTCCCTTTTGCATGCATTAAGATCTCATTTGTCATAAAAATGTAGTCTTTTTCATAAAGGTGCATCCTTTGCACCTAAAACCCCCATTTTCAAATAAAAATGTCATTTTTATGCATCATTTGCACATAAAAATCCAATCTTTTCAATAAAAAATGCATCCTTTGCATTCAAAAACCTTTTCCAATGCATCATTTGCATAAAAATCCTATCTTTACGCATCACTTGCATAAAGATCATTTCTTTCAATCAAAAAGCATCATTTGCTAAAACCAAAAATGTCATCTTTTCATTAAAGGGTCATTTTTCATCATGCATTTCCCCCATTCCCCCAACCTAGGAATGGACCGGTGTAAAAGATCCTATCTTTACATCGTTCCTTCCATTAAAGGTTCCATACCTCTTTAAAAAAGGGGACACCTTGAACCCTATATCTCCAATTATCGCTTAAGAAAGAGTATGAAGCCTCTATACGAGCTCGACCGTCTTAAAGCGTAGGATTGATGGGCTAAGGACCCTCCTTTTCTAAAGAACCTCATCTTTGACCAAAAGAGAGTCATTCTCTCGATCACGCAAGTCCCGAGGGTCCCGAGGTTTAAAATGCGTTGATCACAAGTCATAAGATGAGGACGGGATCATAATCCCAAATACATAAAATTCCAAGGAATCCCGAGCGACAACCAACAAATGGTTTGTACGTCCGGAAGACAACTTGGGACATTCCCCCCTTTTTTCCAAAACACATGCACACAAGAAAGCACGCAAGCAAGCACGATTACTGAAATCTTGGGAGACTTGCTCCGGCAAGGCACTTTGGGTGAACGCCAAACGTTCTTCCCAAGGGGTAACTTAACCTCCGAACCCAAGTAAAAACCTTTTTTTCAAAGTTTTGAGGTAATCAAAATGGCGTGGCGACTCCGTTTTTCAAATTAAACTCGGATGTCTTCAAACTCGCGTGAATCCAACACAAGAATTTGGGCACCACATTCACAGTTTTACCTTGAACCCTATATCTCCGATTATCGCTTAAGAAAGAGTATGAAGCCTCTATACGAGCTCGACCGTCTTAAAGCGTAGGATTGATGGGCTAAGGACCCTCCTTTTCTAAAGAACCTCATCTTTGACCAAAAGAGAGTCATTCTCTCGATCACGCAAGTCCCGAGGGTCCCGAGGTTTAAAATGCGATGATCACAAGTCATAAGATGAGGACGGGATCATAATCCCAAATACATAAAATTCCAAGGAATCCCGAGCGACAACCAACAAATGGTTTGTACGTCCGGAAGACAACTTGGGACATTCCCCCCTTTTTTCCAAAACACATGCACACAAGAAAGCACGCAAGCAAGCACGATTACTGAAATCTTGGGAGACTTGCTCCGGCAAGGCACTTTGGGTGAACGCCAAACGTTCTTCCCAAGGGGTAACTTAACCTCCGAACCCAAGTAAAAACCTTTTTTTCAAAGTTTTGAGGTAATCAAAATGGCGTGGCGACTCCGTTTTTCAACTTAAGCTACCTCTATCCCGAATAGTGACGTACGCTCAAGTTTCTCTCAACTTAAGCTACCTCTATCCCGAATAGTGACGTACGCTCAAGTTTCTCTCAACTTAAGCTACCTCTATCCCGAATAGTGACGTACGCTCAAGTTTCTATCAACTTAAGCTACCTCTGTCATGAATTGAGACGTATGCTTAAATCATTCAAACTTTGGCAACCCATATCTCTGATTCGAAAGAGATTGAGACGTATGCTCAAGTTTTTCAAACTTTAGCAACCCATATCTCTGATTCGAAAGAGATTGAGACGTATGCTCAAGTTCACCAAACTTTAGCTACCTCTATCTTCTCGATAGTGACGTAAGCTCTAGTTTCAATCAGGTGACATCCTCCAGTAATTGTCAATCAGGTGACAACCTCCATTAATTGTCAAAATCTCAAGAATCCTAGACATCGTTCCTAACTATCTAGTGATGCTTGAACTACGATCAAGGCTTGATTCCTCCGGGATACGTAGGTAGCCTTTTATAAAAGGTCCAGCCATTCGACCACTTTGGTCACCCTGTTTCTTTGTCACTCCTCAGTGATAAAGCAGCCCCTCATAGAAGTTCAGATATCCGACCACCTTGGTCACTCCTAGCATATCCCCAGTAGGATCAATTGCTTGACCTCCTAGGTCATTTTCTCTTCTATTTCCCCGGAAGAGACCGGTTTCTCTTCCTCCTCCCCACGGATCCTAATTCCGAACTACGGCTGGCTTGATTCCTCCGGATACGTAGGTAGCCTTCCGCAGGTTCGGCCATTCGACCACCTTGGTCACCCAATCCGTCTCGGCATTCGCCGAGATCGGATCCTTTTCTATCGACAACCCCACTCGCCTTGCAAGTGACGTTGCCGAGGGCTTCGTAAGTACCCAAATCGGCTCATGCCTTCCGGTTAAATTTCCCGGCAATTTCGGTAAGTTTTCCGGTAATTCCCCAGACCTTCCTAGTGTTCCGGAAACATTCCGGAACTGTTTTTAATTAAATAAGGGCTGAAGGGAATCCTTCCTAATTAAGAAACACGTTTTTTCTTAATTAGGAGGGAAGGTTCTAGAATTTGCCACCTTGCATGGTTCTAGAATGCTGAGTCACAATGGATAAGCCCGCACGGCTGCATTAGCTCGCTGCTCCTGGCCGCACGGCTTCATTAGCCTTATCCAGACTGCCTATAAATAGAGCCCTCCTCTACCCATAACAACAACAACAAGACACACAATCCATAGCAATACACTCACAATCAGTCACTCCCAAGACGTGAAGAATATTGGTGAAGGCTCAAGAAGGTGAAGAAGAAGGCCAAGAAGCTCCCTCCCTTCTCCTTGAAGATCCAAGACTAACTTCTCCTCCTAGCTCCGACCAAAGAAGCAAAGGAAGCAATTGGTAACCTCGCACGCCCTAACCTTGCTTTTAATTGATATACTTGCTCATTGCATTCATATATCTTGCTTGGGACTTGGCATTTATTCATAAAGATCACATCTTTATCACCCCCTTTCCCTTTTGCATGCATTAAGATCTCATTTGTCATAAAAATGTAGTCTTTTTCATAAAGGTGCATCCTTTGCACCTAAAACCCCCATTTTCAAATAAAAATGTCATTTTTATGCATCATTTGCACATAAAAATCCAATCTTTTCAATAAAAAATGCATCCTTTGCATTCAAAAACCTTTTCCAATGCATCATTTGCATAAAAATCCTATCTTTACGCATCACTTGCATAAAGATCATTTCTTTCAATCAAAAAGCATCATTTGCTAAAACCAAAAATGTCATCTTTTCATTAAAGAGTCATTTTTCATCATGCATTTCCCCTATCCCCCAACCTTGGAACGGACCGGTGTAAAAGATCCTATCTTTACATCGTTCCTTCCATTAAAGGTTCCATACCTCTTTAAAAAAGGGGACACCTTGAACCCTATATCTCCGATTATCGCTTAAGAAAGAGTATGAAGCCTCTATACGAGCTCGACCGTCTTAAAGCGTAGGATTGATGGGCTAAGGACCCTCCTTTTCTAAAGAACCTCATCTTTGACCAAAAGAGAGTCATTCTCTCGATCACGTAAGTCCCGAGGGTCTCAAGGTTTAAAATGCGATGATCACAAGTCATAAGATGAGGACGGGATCATAATCCCAAATACATAAAATTCCAAGGAATCCCGAGCGACAACCAACAAATGGTTTGTACGTCCGGAAGACAACTTGGGACATTCCCCCCTTTTTTCCAAAACACATGCACACAAGAAAGCACGCAAGCAAGCACGATTACTGAAATCTTGAGAGACTTGCTCCGGCAAGGCACTTTGGGTGAACGCCAAACGTTCTTCCCAAGGGGTAACTTAACCTCCGAACCCAAGTAAAAACCTTTTTTTCAAAGTTTTGAGGTAATCAAAATGGCGTGGCGACTCCGTTTTTCAATTAAACTCGGATGTCTTCAAACTCGCGTGAATCCAACACAAGAATTTGGGCACCACATTCACAGTGTCGACTCCTCTTTTTTCCCGCAAAATTCAAGCCGCTCGCCGTCCTCGCGATCCGGGTAATTTCACTGTCAAATCACTGCATGGTCCGTACGGAGACATATGTAAAAAGCATGGTATGTCCGTACGGACAACCTTGTTAACACGCCAAAAATCTCCCAAATCTAGGAATTGACAGGAAAGGACTGATTAATGGGAAGTCCGTACCGACACATATGTAATTATGGTCTGTCGTACGGACAAATTTGCACATTTTCAGTCCCTATAAATACTGGCCTCCCCCAGCTCATTTGTCATCAACAAAAACCTTTCCAGTCTCTTCCTTTCAATCCAGAGTAGTTTCCAGCCAATCCGAGGCATCCCGAGGCCTCCCGAGCCATCCTGAGGCAATCCCGGTCCATCCCGGTCTGTCCCGATCAACCTCCCAACGTCCCATAAACCCTATTCATCCTTAATCAACCTACACCCACTCACCAAACTCCAAACACCCAACAAACGGCTTAAAACGGTCAAAACCCGTGAGTCTAGCAAGTGCGAACGAGAGCTAACTAGGGAAGATTTTTCCATAAGTGAGGGAAAAACTTCTTTCCTCTTTAGACCCCCTGAGTGTGATACGAGAGTTAATTAGGGGAGATTTTGCCATAAGTGAGGGCAAAACTTCTCTCCTCTTTAAACACCTCAACCAAACACATTCCTCCTACAAACCCTAGGAAAATAGAACGTAACCAACATTGATGAGATCTCCTTCCGCACTTTAATTAATCTTTTAAATTTTTATTGCTTTAAATATGTTGTTTACAATGTAGTCTTTATTTACTATATACGTAGACCCAAACCGTCCAAACGATTCCACAAGACCTTCCAATTGCACTATGGAGGTCTAACGGTGATAGTGGTTTGTTAATATTTCCTACACTGTCCTTTCATTATTTATTTTCAAATGCATTTTATTTAAAAGCGTGCACACACACACACACACACACACAAAACTTTCAAAGAAAAGGGTAAAAAAAGACTCATGAAAATGAGGCGACTCGGGTGAGCACAAAAATCTCTTCTCGAGGCGTAACCTGACCTCCGAACTCAAAAATCTCATCACACAACAAAAAAAGCATATTTTCAATGTTTTTGGCATAATCAAAACTGCGTGGCGACTCTACATTTTCAAAAACGAAAAGCCGTCCGGCCCCCAGATCGGGTAATTTCAACTGGTTGTATACCTCTTGTATTCACTAGATGCAATCAAGAACAAGAAACATATTTTCTTTCTTCATAGTGCAATATATTTTTTATTTCTTTTTTTACTTTTCAAATATCATTTTTGTAATAGACTAAGTTGTTAGTAATAAAAAAAATATACTTTTCGAATGTCACTACATTAATAAGATTAAGACATTAAATAAAAAGAATCATGAAACTAAATGTGTAATTTACTCTCTTCATCTCAGATTGTCCTCTGAGTTACTTTACATGACAAATTAATAAACAACAGCTGCCTCAGTAGCAGCAGCGGCCTAAAGCCTAGCGGCGGAGCGAGCCGTACAAGCACGAGAATGCCTCTCTTTCCTACTAACAACATTATTATTACTACCAACAACGCCAGTGCCGTTGTTGCTAGTACTAGATGTGGTGTGGTTAATATTCTGGTGAACCTAGGAATGGATCAGAGTAGAAGATTGGTCGTCGGACATAGTGGGGGTATCGTGGGCAGGAATCGTCTACTTGAGGTCCATGTAAGATATCATGGAGTCGCATTCAACAAAATCAAGAATACAAAAGTGTCTCTTTGATAGGGTGAATATTTGAAGCTCTACCATCTCAAAGGCTAGTGCCAGTAGAGAGGGCTACTTTCTCTCTCTATGATTGGTGGGAATGAGGAGAGAGGAAATCATATGGCGCAATTTTGGAAATTTGGGGTTAATGTGAGACAAATTAGGGATTTTTTGAGTTAATTATGAGGATGATGAAGATGATTTGATTGATTTTTGTCGGATTTGAATTAATTTGAAGGAATGAAGGAAGAAGAAGAAGACGTAAATTAGGGCAAGAAACAAGTTTTGTTAAGGTGAGGTTTTGAGGGGATAGGGACGAGGGGAGGTTAAATGGTCTTCTTACTCGAAACGACGTCGTATTCGAGGGTTCTCTTCTCATCTCCTAACTTTTTGGGTTTTGTGGATGGAAGGAAGGGTGACAGAGGTCGTAGAGGAGAGGGTTGGTCGGAGGGGATAGGGAAGGGGTCGTCGGAGTTGAGGAGGTGGACGGTCGTCGGAGTAATAGGTCATTGGAGTTGGGGGAGATGGTCGTCGAAAGTGGGGTTCACCGGAAGTGGGGGTGATAGGAGAGATAGAGTAGAGAGAAAAACTTAGAGAGAGAAAGTGTGTGAGAGAGTGTGTGTAATGTGGGGAGGGGGTGTAGTTATTTCATTTAAAGATATTATAAATGGACTGAGTGATTATATGATTAATTTATTTTCAGAGTAGGAATAGGAGGTATAATTAATAATTCGATGTTTTTGTATGTAGTTTTGATTAGATTGAGGGAATATTATATAATTTTTTATTTTTTTAATGACAATGTCCTTTCGTATGTTGTAAGATGAAATTGAATGTTACATGCTAGTACTACACATACACATGCTTAAAAAAAGAGTCAACTACCTATTTGTTTTTAAAATATAAACTTTTTTTTTTTTTTTTAAAAAAACCATCTCTCTAACTTCTATATCCTGTAGTTGCATCACCAAAGACATCACCAGCCACGTGTTTGTGTGTGAGCGGACTCCGAAAATAGTAGATTGATTGAGAAATTTTTTCAAATGAGAAGTTCTAACATACTCTTACATCCCCATTTACATTGATGACCAAATCCACGCTTGATTTAATTAAAAAAAATTGACTTTGACATGGAGGGATCAGAGACTTTAGGGGTTTTGAAAGAGAGAGAGAGAGTGTTATTGGCCGGATTGTAACGGGGCTGTCGCCTGTCGGTATCTGCAGGAGTAGCTTTGGTGGGAAAGCTTGTGGGTGATCGACAACGAGAGAGAAAGCCGACGTTGTTCAAGAAAGAGGAAGGGGGAGGTGGGGAGGGGTTTGCTGCAATAGACAATAATAGATTGAGAGAGAGAGAGAGAGAGAGAGAGAGAGAGAGAGAGAGATCAGCCCTTGGCTCAATGGCATAGGCCTTCAAACCCTCTCCCCTACGTTATATTTGAAATGTTGTAATTTGACAAAAAAGATAGAGAGCGAGAGAGAAAGGGGTAGGGTTAAGGGTAGATATGATTTCTGATTTTTTATGATTTAATATAATTACACTTTTACTCACAAAATGCTCAGCAAAATATCAAGTTTGCCCCTTGAAATGTCACGTGTTTAGCACATGGGCTACATTTCGTTAGTTTTTTAACTGTCTAACGAGTTTTACATCACATTGCTCCGGTAAACTAAACTGAGGAGTGAGATTGCAACTTTGATAAATTCGATAACCAATTGAAATTTATGGTAAAACTTAGGTAACCAAATTGCAATTTGTCCTTAAAAAATATTAAACTCTTATTTTCATTACCTGAGAAATTGTACAAACTGAATCAAATTATAAATAAGCATATTGAAAAGTTTGACCTGCTTGGAGTAGTAATTTTTATTTTACTTTTTTGTAATTCTTTCGATGGTTCTATAGTGACTGTATAGAAAAGAGAAATAGTAAAGGTGACCCAAAGAAAGAGAAAATCAAAATGAAAACAATACATAAGGTCTTTAGGCGCTAGTTCAAAATTTGTCAAGGGAGTTCTTTGCAATATACGGAAAACATAAAGGGGCTAATGCAATTTATGCTTCAACACTCAATGATAAAAACTCGAAATTAGCCTTAACTATTTTATCAAATTCCGAACATATCCTCCAACCTCATCCAAAATACAGTACCCAACATTTTGCCGCCGCGCTTCGTTAGAAGCCCATCGCAGAGTAAATGGCGACCACCGTGCCAAGCTTTGGCCTCCGGCGACTTCCCCCTCGTCCATGGCTTCAAAAACTCCGTAAAAATCCTCTTTCATCAGCTACATCATTTTCTGATTCTTTTTCTTCCGTTGCCGTCTTACCTGCTTCTTCATCTTCGACTGGAGATATTCAATTAGACAATACAACCAGTACCGCTGCCGCCGACGCCGACGCCGACGCCAGAGATTCCACCATGAAAAGTAAATATAGTAACGAGAAGAAGTCGTTTTTCCCAAAGAGAGGGCAAATTTTGGAAATGGAGTGTGAATCCCTAGCTTTTAAAGGGAAAGGCCTCTGCAAGGTGACCGACACTGGTTTTGTTGTCACCTGCGATCGTGCCCTCCCCGGTGAACGTTTCATTGGCCGTGTCACCCGCAAAAAGCACAATAATGTCGAGGTAAGTTCAATTTCACCATCAATGTTGCGTCAAATCCACTCCAATTTTGTTGTGATAAACAATATGGTTACTTAAATGGTTGATTAGTAGGTTTTTTTAATTGCTTCTGAAGTCCAAGTGAATTGGCTTCTGCTCTGGAAAATAGAGGTTCAGACTGTAGTTCCACTTTGAAATGTTGATTTTTCTTGCTGCATTTACCTTCACGGAAAGTATTGATTGAAAGTAGAAGTCAAAACCGCATTTGCGTTTCGAAATGTAGTTTTTTTTTTTCCTGATATAGGGTATAGAGCTTTCACGAAGCTCACTGAACCAACAACTTGTGTTTTCTTATGAAAGTAATTTCTCTCTGTTTTGGATTTTCAAAATTTCTAAGAGTGTGGAGAGAAGATTTTTTCTTGTTTTTTGAACCAAGGTGGTCTTGTCACTAGTATTAAAGTATAATTTTCATGCGACGTTTATGTTATCAGTTTGATTTTCACGGGATGATTTGATTTGTTCTTCTGTCTCTTAAGAAATGCAGGTGACTAAACTGAAGACAATAACCCCTCATTCAGACTTTGTAGAAGCACCTTGTGAGTATGCTTCAAACTGTGGAGGTTGTAAGACGCAGAATCTGCTGTATGAGGCCCAGGTCAGATACAAGGAAGAACAAGTTCAGGATTTGGTTTTACATGTAGGAAAGTTCTCAGATAACGACGGAGATTTCTCTACTATCATGAAACCCATCGTTCCTTGCGAATTGAAGTTTCATTACAGAAACAAGGTTAGTTAAGAACACAATACTGTTGGATAACTCTGCATTGGACCAAACTTAAGGCCAAAGAAGGATCCATGTAATCAAGCCCATATAATTGGATAGTGAACGCCTTGAGCTGAGTGTGATTTTTTTCCCTTATCGTGCATTGCATTTAAAAGTACTTACGGGCAGCTTTTTTTTAATGGAAGGCTGATAATTGAGCATCTTAATAATTTATTTCATCGATTTTTGGTATTTAACTCCTACTATTTGTCGTTGTTTGCATAAATGCTCTAGTGCCGTTAAGCTATTTTTGAGATGTCTTTCATTCAGCTACAAATTGTCGCATCTCGTCGTACTATGCTATTCATCTTTCTTTCTTCTTTTTGTCTTCCCTGACCCTACGGTTATCATGTAATCTCTTGTGTAATGCTGCATAAGTACCATTTTTCCAATACCAACCTCTTGACTGAATGTTCATATCCATGTAAAGGCTGTCGTTTGCCTTCAGATTCTAAGCTCCAACTTGTTTGACTTGCGTGGGTGATACCATTTTTCATCTATTGGGAAAAGGAAGTAGGCTAAATTAGTAGACTGTATTTCTTGAATGTAATGTATGCAATAATCTTCTTTTTTTATGTGATCTAACCTTACACCAACAAAATTCACTCTACTTAACTAAAATACTTTTGGGTTTTCAGATGGAGTTTTCATTTGGGGCTAAAAGTTGGGTGCCCAAAGAACAGCTAGAAGAGGAACGCAGTGAAGCTGATTGTTTTGCTCTGGGACTACATGCTCCTGGGTTTTTTGACAAGGTTTTAAATGTCAACAAGTGCTTACTACAAAGCGAGCCTGCCAACAGGGTATGCTGTTTTATGTTTTAAAATTGCAGCACCAATATTTTTTTGGATGGATATTGGGGCTAGACATGTGTTGTATCAAGGAATTTGTATGATTATTATTGAAGTCATATTCTGATTTATAGGTTCTTGCAGCTATTCAAGATTGTTGGAGAGATCCACAGCTTAGCCTTTCTCCATACAATTGCCACTCTCATACTGGATTTCTGAAACACCTGATGTTGAGAAGTGGAAGGTACTCATAAGTTAGATAGTACAGTTCCCGTGGGATTATAACTGACTTGTCTATTACTATCTCTGTCCCAAAATGAGTGCCCCTTTTTGTTGATGATCACAAATAGGGGTTTTGTTGATGATCATAAAAAGGATTTTTGTGGATAATTACAAAAAGGGACATTAATTTTGGGTCAAAGGGATACTTTTAACCTGCGATTGTCCTCATCTTGTTATATATAGAAGCCACATAACTTGAGTCCAAATGGATCACTTGGATCCTGTTTTTGAAAGGGAATATTGAAAGTCAAGTTGTGGGTTTGTAGCTGTCATTTGGTACAAATGTGTAAAAAAATCTAAAACTCATGTATGGAGCTCAATAATGTATGAATATTCTTTTACATCTAGTACTCCGTATAACGGATTCTGTGCTTATCTAAGTTGTATTTGACCCAATAATTTATTTTCAATTAAATTATGTAAAGATGACAAAGTTATGAGTTGTAGGAGCTACTTTGCATGACGATAAATTAAAGATTATTGTGGAGCGTGCTTTTATTTTGGTAGAGATGTTTACTAGCTAGCTTGATCCACTAAACTGGGCTGTCAATATGTTCAGTTACGTATTTGAGACATGATAATTGGAGTACTGAAGTCCGCTTCTTAGTCAGCGTATTGGCAAAAGTGCATTTGAAATTTTGAACTAGATAAAAATTGATTATTAGATCATCTCTGTTTCGCTTTATGTTTTCATACACCTTCTCTTTTCTTTCGGAAGTTAAGAAGGTAACCCAGTGCTACTAGAGCTTCCACTATGCGTGGGGTCCAGGGCCACATGGGCTTAATGTAGACAGCCTTCCGAAGCTCCCACTTTTGAAGTTATTTTAGTTACATGTTTCTCTTCATGAAACCCTGGAGTACTTGTTCCTAGCTTTTCATTTACCTTTTAGCATTTTCTCCTCTAGGTACCTGTAATTTATGTTTGTTATGCCTGTATAATTGTATGTCATCAACATATGGCATCTTTTCTTTTATTATCTCATCCAAGATTGTGTTTTTTGTCTGTTTTTAAAGGCCGCTTTGCTCATATTTTTCGTTCAACTGCTTAAAAAATTTGTTTTATTGTTTAGGGATGTTGAGACTGGTCTACCGGAGCTTATGGTTAATTTTGTGACATCATCCTACAAGCCTAAACTGCTGGAGCCCCTTGTTAATAAAATTGCTGATTTTCCTGAAGTGGTGTGTTATTGAAATCTAAGTTAATTTTATTTATTTTTTGTTTCAAGCACCTTGCAAAAATTATTCCATCTTCTATTATATTAATATGTTTTTTATCTTAGTTCTTGTGGTTCTTATTTTAGTTTATAAAAATGGAGTTACTAATGAATCTGGTGATCATAATGAACAGGTAAGTATCATGAACAATGTTAATTCTTCCGTGGGTAACACCTCTGTCGGAGAGCAAGAATACACTCTATATGGGAAAGCTATTATCACAGAAGTCTTAAGAGGACTAACATTCCAAATTTCAGCCAACTCTTTCTTCCAGACAAACACACATCAGGTATCAATCAGAAAGGAAGTCATACATGTTGCAAATTGTTTTTGCACTACTCCCTCCGTCCCTAAATGAATGTCGATTTTTTTTTTTCAAATTTGCTCTTGATCAAGAGCAGATTTGAATTTTTTTTCGACATTCATATAGGGACAGAGAGAGTATTATTTTTCTTAATAGCTTGCTTAGGGGCGTGTTCATACTTGATCCATCCTCAGGGTGATGCAAAAATTCATATGTGCAGGCTGAGATTCTATACAAACTTGTCGAAGATTGTGCCGAGCTCAAAGGAGATGGCTCAGAAATGGTTCTTGACCTTTTCTGTGGGACCGGAACCATTGGCCTTACTCTTGCCAAGAGGTGATTTGTGTTCACTTAGCAGCTAAGTTATTAGCTACGATTTAATGTTTAGTCAACCTGATTAGGGTTTCCCTATGTAATTTTTTTCTTTTTTTCAGGGTAAAACATGTTTATGGTTATGAAGTAGTTCCTGAAGCTATCTCAGATGCACGTCGTAATGCCAAGCTGAATGATATTCATAATGCCACATTTATCCAAGGGGATCTTAACAAAATTAGTGAAAATTTTGGGGATGATTTTCCTAAACCGGACATTGTTATATCAGGTTATATATCCCCTCTTACCTTTCCTTTCCTCAACACTTTCCCCGTCCCTTAATAAATGTCTCATTTGACTTGTCAATGTTTTTAAGGAATGTGCTTTACTTATTTGTACATAGCTTGTACAGTTGTACCAAGCTAAAATTGCACTATAGCTATTTCCTTATTTAGAAACACAACATTTATTTTGGAAGATACCAAAAAGGAAAGTATGACATTTATTATTGGACAGAGGGAGTAAACAACTAGACGTAGAATGTTATTGGTGAGTTGCAAATAATGTGAATTGCGTATAAATGTGTGTCAAAATTTCAGATCCCAATCGCCCAGGGATGCACATGAAATTGATAAGATATTTGCTAAAGCTGAAGGCCCCGCGAATTATCTATGTATCATGCAATCCTGCCACATGTGCTCGTGACCTTGATTATCTCTGTCATGGGATTGTAAGTATTTAGCTGACTTTTCACCTGTCTGTCTCTCATCTTCTTGATTCTTCAGCCATTTGAGCTGTTACGGCTTTTTTTTGCAGGAGGAGAAAAATATACCTGGATGTTACAAGCTAAGAAGCTTACAGCCGGTGGATATGTTCCCTCATACTCCTCATATTGAATGTGTTTGCCTGCTTGAGCTTTCTTGATCCCTTTCGTAGTCTCATTGATCTCTCTCTCTCTCTCTCCCCCTCCCTCTCATAGGCAGAATTTTTGAGGTGTGATATATACATGAAAATTTCATGTAAAGCTCCATCTTTTTGAAGGCTTGAGGTTAGTTGTGCCGTGATATTGGAGGCGATGAGCACCCATATGTATTTGAACTGATTTCTTCCAAAAGTTGAAGAAATTCTTGTAAAATCCCTGTGTACTTTCCTAGTTGTTAAGGTAGAAGAAAGTTGCTCATTGTAAAGAGTTTACAAGCATCTTCAAGAGTAGTTTTTTTTTATTTTATTTTTTTTTTTTTCGGAGGACCCAAGTCGGTATGTGTATGTTTCTTTGCAGAGGTTATGTAATAGCTTATTTTGAATACTTCAGGTTCCAAATCAACCATTCTTTTAAGTTTTGAAGTAATGTGTTTGTACAATAAGATAAAATTGTGTTAAAGATTATTTTCTTATTTAAAGTTATTTTGGAAGGAACAAAAAAAGAAAGAGAAGTGCGAATCGAGTAACTTTGATGTTCTTGTTTTTGTAGCGTTGATTTGATTATATATCAAACATTATTTCCAACATTTTATCTGCTCATATATATTTAAATCTGTTGATTTAAGAATCATGTGGCTGAGATGAGATAACCTTAATCTGACTGCTCTGCCCCAAATCTTATCCAAAACAAATCAAATTAAAGTTACTTGGCATTGGTATGTTAGACAAACCCTAAATTTATGGACATTACTGTGGTAGCCACAAATTTTCTCAATGGAATATCCTGCGACTTCCATGCAGAAATTCAAACGTAGACCAGTTTCTTTCTAGGTTAATTCTCCACGTGCATTTCTTATATACATGCATGATTCTGTTTCTTTCAATATAAATATATATGTATATATTAAAGCTGATATTTTTATACTGCCCGACGAAACTGTTAACCGCAGCAATTGCATTGTACACTGATTAATTAATATCTAGATTTTTATACACAAATAACGGAATTTTCCGCGAAAAAATTGGCCCATCTTTTGTAGCATTGTTTTGCGAAACTGTAAACACTTGGTTCGGTTGATATTTAGACTGTTTCTCGTATAATTCCCTAGGCCTGAAACAAATCCAATCCTTAAGGAGAAGCCTTCCTGTTTCTATCCCATATTTTCCCTTTTTTCGCCTATTTTCATTCTCTTATTGATGAGATCCTCAATCTCTCTCTCTCTCTCTCTCTCTCTCTCTCTCTCTTTCTCTCTCCCTATTTCTGTCCGTCTCCTCTCTCCGAATCATTTTTTTTGTTTTTTCTAGTGTGTTTATGGTTGATTCTTGATTTGCATTAGATTTATCAGTTCAAAATATTAGACTTTAACACTTCTGTGTGTTTCTTTAGGTTGGTTTCTGACAGTGGATTGTCTTGAAAAAAAGATCAAATCTTTTTGACTCAAATTGTGCCTGACCATTGTTTAAAGTTGTGTTCTAATCAGTTTCCTCAAAAATATGTTCTTTTGAGATGGGATGATTTTGGTGTTTGGTAAATCAATCTATAATTGTTCCTTTTATACGAGAAATAAGTCCGATAATCTTTCCTTGTTGTAGCTATTATTGGAGATTGAATGAAAAGTGGGAAAGATGAAGGGAAACAAATGGACCCGCCTTTGTTCCCAAGGATCCGTCTCACAAGTGCAGAAAAAGGAGGGCCAAAAGCTCCTCCAAGAAACAAAATGGCTCTTTCTCAACAACTCTCTCTATCCGCTTCATCTTCAACATCATTGTCTCTTTCTACCAGTAGCATGGTTCCTTCTACATCGCCCAGTCACGTGAGTCTCTTATATATGTATGTGTGTGTGTGTGTATAATTAGATTGTATCTATGTTAATCTCTCTGTCCCAAAATGAGTGTTCATTTTTGTTCTTGATCGAGAACAAAAAATGGGCATTCATTTTGGGACGGAGGTTGTTGTTCAGATGAGAAATGTTGTCAACCAAATGTGTCTTGTTCAATGGCTGTAGGATAGCAGTAGCTACAGAAGGAGCATTTTTTCTACATACCACAGTTTGCCGACCTCTATGTATATGTCTGCCAGACAAAATGATTCTCATAGCCCCGGTGGGATTAATTTGAATGCTTCCCTGACAACCTTTGTCAGACCAGAAATTACAAATGATCCAATCTTAAGGCATAGAAGTTCTGATAGTCGTTGGTTAACAAATTATCCAATCTTAAGGGCAAGAAAAAGAAGTGCTTTTGCAATGGAAGGCCCATCATATGTTGAGTGTCATCAGAACGTTACCAGATCTGATCGTAAAGAAGACCAGGAATGTGGGTCCACATTGGCAGGAGGAGATGAGAAGATGAAGAAGAACGGCGATTTCAAAAAGAACAAATCTAAAGAAATATCCCCGGATGATGTTGTCAAATTGATTGGCCAGAAAAGATTCCAGAAAGCAAGAAGAATACTTGAACAGTTAGTATTATTTTTTTCCCTATTTCTTTTTGCACGGCAAAATTACTGAAATTACTACTCCCTTCGTCCCAAACTGAATGTCCAAAAAATTTCAAATTTGCTGCAAATTTGAATTATTTTTCGACATTCATTTTGGGATAGAGGTAGTACAAAACTTGTTTACTTATCATCATCTGTTTGATTTTCAGTCAGCAACGAGTTTTCGCTCTACAAGTATTTGAGTTGCATAGACTCATCAAGGTAAGCTTCTCTTCAGAGTTCAGACTACTCCCTCCGTCCCAAAATGATCATTTTGGGACAGAGGGAGTATTTTGTTTTCAATCCGCGTTCAAGAAACTGATCTAACGGTCTAAAATGATGCTGCAACAGGTACAGAAGCTACTCGCTGCCTCGCCTGATCTTTTAGTCGAAGATAACTTCTGTTCAAGCAAACCTAAGACAACAGAACCAATGACATCCTTAGTTGTTACTAAACCAAATATTGATCCTATAATTCCTCGTAAACCAGCAGCTGCTAAAAGATTATCCGCAGTTCAAAGCAACGAAAAATCAATCTGCAGCAAACCAATCCCGCTAACATATCCACCGTTAACTCCAATACCCACTGATCCATCAAGCTGGTGTTTAAACCCTCCTCCAGGAAACCAATGGCTAGTACCCGTTAGATCTCCGTCAGAAGGACTAGTTTATAAGCCTTACAGTGGACCCTACCCTCCATCTGGTGGTCTACTTGCACCTATTATCGGACCTCCAATATTTGGTGTTCCTGAATCATCAGGGATCGGTCCAATGGGTCCCACCTACATTTCACCATACGTTGTGCCAATGATCAAACCTTCTTCCCACATCTCAACTGTCCAATTAGTGAAAGCTCCATCAAACAGTACTAGTAGCTATAACATTCCTTATAAAACTTCGTCTAGAAAAGGGGGTTGTGCTCCGCTGCTGCTGGGGAGTAGTAGCGGATGCAGTAGCAGCACGAAGAGGGCACACGTGGGCGATGAACTGCCGCTTTTTCCGACTGAGCCGACACTGGAGGTTTCGGGGAATAAGAGTAGTGGTGATGAAGGTGTGAAAGTGATCAAAGTTGTGCCTCATAACCCAAAGTTGGCATTGGAATCAGCGGCTCGGATTTTCCGGTCTATACAGGAGGAAAGAAATCAGAGCTCTGGCTGTAGGATTGATTAATTTTTATTTTTTTTTGTTTTGTATCATTTTTAGGACACACAGAATAATTTCTAGCTAGGAAACTACAAGTTTTGAATATATATATATATATTTGTATCATTTTTAGGACACAGAATAATTTCTAGGCAGGAAACAAACAAGTTTTGAATATACATGAAAGAGAAAGGATGCTTTCATTTGGTTGGCATCAAATCTAAAATTCCCTACATATGACTCTCTCTTCTTTACTAAACACATTTTTTTTTTCATTAATGGGTAATATAATACTCCCTCTGTCCCTGAAAGATTGTCTCATTTGTCATTTTGACTTGTCCCAAAAAGTATGTCTCATTTCTAAACTTAGACATGAATGTTAGTGTAAATCTACTAAGGTACAAGAAGATGAAGCTCTTCCTTAATAATTGCAAAATGTACAACAGGACAATCTTTTAGGGACGGAGGAAGTATTGGGATACTTTACACAGATTCTTGAAAACATAACTTTATAAAAACTCAGTACATTTAATAAATTTT
This sequence comes from Adenophora triphylla var. japonica, assembly GCA_022495995.1. Taxonomy (NCBI): domain Eukaryota; kingdom Viridiplantae; phylum Streptophyta; class Magnoliopsida; order Asterales; family Campanulaceae; genus Adenophora; species Adenophora triphylla. The sequence continues at coordinate 29,486 of JAFEMH010006528.1, forward strand.
TAAAGCTCGTTAATGATAATATTATTAAAGATGTAATTTATTATGATAATTCATTTAAATCAATTTTAAATACAGATCTAATTAAATTGGCTTATCAAAATTAATTTCGAAAAGAAAAAAAAAGTCAAAATATTCGACACGTGACAATAGTCAAGGGTCACGTGCAAGCTCGAATATTTCCACATTAAAACCTGGGAATCCCTGTATAAGGAGACAATGGTCAAGGGAGAAAGAAATGTCCTGAGAGATGAAGGAAAGAGCCCATTTCTAGTGTGTTGAAGTTCACACCAAAACTGTTTTATAAGAATCTTTCTATTATATAATCTGCTTCCAGTTTATGTTTGATTATTTGTTCTTAAACACAGAGATTTGTTTGTTTGTTTGTTTTGTTTTGTTTTGTTTTTTTTTTTTGTAACGTTTTCTTAGGAGGAAAGTGCCGAATCAAAAGTGGGCGTGGGGGGTTAATGTTCTGATCAAAATGGCTCTTGCTACTGCAGTCCATCAGACATGCATTCCTCTCCCTTCCGACTCCGGTATGTAACGCCGGCGGCGGCTGTTCTCACTTAAACCTTTTTTTTTTAAATTGATCTTTTTTTTAATTGATTTTTTTTTTGTCGGTGACTTTAATTTTTTGGGTTATGATTTCCTTGTGGGTTATTAATGTTTGGTGTTTTTGTCTGTGGGTTTTAGCTTCTTGGATTTCTAGGGTTTTGCTTTAGATTGTTGATATGTATGATGTATCTGTAAAGAATCCTCCCTCTTCTCAGCAATATGAGGCGCCCGCCTCACCTACTCTCATGCGCCCGCCTCATGAGCCGAGGCTCAAGTCTGATCTTCAATAGCACGAGGCGCCCGCCTCACTCCCTCCATGCGCCCGCCTCAGTTGGTCTTCATCAGTCAGCCAGCTCCACCTCTTCCTCTTCAGTTCGTGAATATGTTCCACTTCAGTTCATGTTTATATTTATTTCAATGTATTCTTAGAATTAGAACAGCCTTGTTTCTTTGTATATATATCTCATTATTCAATGGAAATTATTATCTTTTGCCAACTTCTTTACATGGTATCAGAGCACTTGTGATCTTTAAACAACAAAACTCTCATCACCTCACTGCCGCCTCTCTTCTTCTCCTTCAATGGCCGGACAATCCTCCTCCACCATCCCAAACCATGCTGAACCAAACACCCCCATCCTTTTGGTCAATCTCTCCCAATGCAAAACCTTGACACCCCTCACTTATCTAGGTTGGTCCTCCCAAGTCACCTCCCTGCTTTTCGGCCTAGATCTTCTAGGCTATGTTGATGGCAACCACCCACCACCAGCAAGCTCCATCAAGATAGATGGAAAAGACTCCCCAAACCCGGCTCTTACCACCTGGGAAAGACAAGATCGTCTTATCCTTAGTGCCCTCCTTGGAACCTTAGACACAAATGTAGCACCCCTTGTTTACCAAGCAAAAACCTCCAATGAAGCTTGGACTATTCTCAAGAACACTTACGCCAACCCTTCCCGTGGCCATATCCTCCAAATCAAAGACCACCTCGACTCCATCACAAAATCTTCCCTCTCCATAACTGAGTACATGCAATCCATCAAATCCTGTACCGACAAGCTTGCCATCCTCGGTAAACCCTAGACTCTGAAGATGTGATTGCAAAAGTCCTAAAAGGGCTTGATTATGATGCCTACAAACCCATAGTTGACTCCATCCGCGCAAGGGATAACCCCATCTCCTTTGAAGCGCTTCATGAAAAGTTAATCCACCATGAGCTCTCCCTAAAACAAACACACTGCTCCTCAACCTTCCCTCTCTCGGCCCATGTCGCCCAAACTCACACCTACAACCCTCCGGCCCGCACCTACAACCCTCGCCCGCACCTCCCAACCATCCCATCCTTCCCACACCCACACAAAACCGCAACTCTTCCCCCAACCCATTCAAAGGAAAATGCCAATATTGTCGTTATGTGGGGCATGTCATCTCCCAATGTCGCGCGTTCAAACGTGACTATCCTTCGTAGTTTTTCCTTCTCCTCCATCCTCCAGCCGCTCACATCGCACCACTACACCTAATCCACCTCAAGTCCACACCGCATCACTACCCCACCCCACTCCAAAACCCACCTGGTTGGTAGACAGTGGTGCAACAACTCATATAACCAATGATCTTTCCAACCTATCCCTTCACAACCCCGATGGAACGGATGATGTGTTGATTGGTGATGGCTCCGCTCTCCCAATCTCGAACATAGGTTCATTTTCTATTCCTACAACTCACTCTCGTCTCCTTTTCAATAATGTTTTACATGTACCATTAATCTCTCGAAATATTCTCTCCGTATCACAATTCTGCAAAGATAATCATGCCATCGTGCAATTCTCACACTCTTCTTTTGTTTTCAAGGAAATCTCGACTCAGCGCATTCTAATCCACGGAACAATTGACTGTGGTATCTATCTTTGGACTCCTGATTCTTCTCAAGCTTATGTTGGCACAACCACCACCCTTCAATCTTGGCACAACAGACTAGGACATCCCTCCCTACCATTATGTCCCTTTTAAATAAACAATTTACATTGCGTATTCCTTCTTGCAACTCTTTTTCTTATTGTAATCCTTGCAACATCAATAAAAGTCATAAGCTTCCTTTCTACGTCTACTCTTCAAACCAATGCACCTCTTGAACTTATATTTTCCGATGTTTGGACATCTCCCATCTACTCTCACGACAACTATAAATACTACGTTATTTTTGTCGATCATTTCACAAAATACACATGGCTATATCCTCTAAAACAAAAATCCGATACACTTGCCACCTTCAACCTGGTTTAAAGCACTTGTGGAAAAATTCTTTTCTCGTCCTATTATTCAACTTTTCTCCGACAACGGAGGCGAATATTTAAAACTCACACCATCTCTTCTCAATAATGGTGTCTCTCATCTCACCTCCCCAGCACATACACTGAACACGATGGTTTCTTTGAGCCGAGCATCGGCGTCTTGTTGGCTGGCCTCGCCCTTTTATCTCATGCTAAGCTTCCGCTCTCCCTTTGGTCTCACGCTCTCACTATGACTACCTTATAAATAGGCTTCCAACACCCACTCTCCAAAATGATTCACCCTATCTCCGTCTCTTTCAAAAACCACCCAACTACACCAAACTTCGTAGCTTTGGGTGTCTACGCTATCCGTGGTTAAAACCGTACACCCCACACAAATTAGCTCCAAAGTCCCTCCCTTGCATATTCATTGGCTATTCTTCCTCACAAAGTGCCTACATTTGTCTTGACCCAACCTCACATAAAATTTATACTTCTCGTCATGTTCGCTTTGTTGAAACAGAGTTTCCTTACCAAGCTCTCACATCTTCCTCCATCCCTACCTCCACAATGACACCCTCAGAATGGTGCTCTTTATCTATCCCTATTATCCAAACCAACCCAACTACTATGCCCCCAAAATCCTCGTTCCCTACGTAAAGCCTCGCACACCAACAACTAACGAACCTATTCCTCTAAACAACTCTCCACCCATACAAAGCCCCACACCCATCCATACACCACAACCCGATCAAGCTCCAAACACTTTATCCCCACCAACCGCTACCTCCCTAAACCCAACAAATTCGAACCACCCCACCACCCATTCGAACCATCAAACCGCCTCCCACGGCATACGCAAACCCAATCCAAAATACGTACATACCGCCAGACATTACTTCCCTCTCGCCTTCCCCACCACCTCCAAGCAGTTGCCCTTTCCATCCTCATCGTACGCCAAGCATGCGCGTGAAGAATACAATGCTCTCATGCGTAACCAAACCTGGTCCCTAGTGCCCTCTCATGAAGCTCCGAATATTGTCGGTTGCAAGTGGGTTTTCGCATTAAGTCTGACCACGACAATACCATTTATAAATCTACAAAGCCCGTCTAGTTGCCCAAAGGCTTCCACCAACGTCCCGGTCTTGATTATCGAAACTTTTAGCCCGGTTGTCAAACCGATCACAATCCGCAATTCTCTCTCTTGCCGTCACTCAAGGTTGGTCTCTTCGCCAACTAGACATCAACAATGCCTTCCTTCAAGGTAAGCTCTCCGAAACCGTGTTCATGTCTCAACCCCCCGGGTTTCAAGACCCCACCAATCCATCCCATGTTTGTCGCCTCTCCAAGGCAATTTATGGGCTAAAACAAGCCCCTCGCGCTTGGTACACTGCCCTTAAACAATTTCTTATCTCCTTCGGCTTCACAACCTCTATTGCCGATCCATCCCTATTTACATATCACAAAAACTCTCACCACCTTCTATTACTTGTCTACGTTGACGACATTGTCATCACAGGACCCTCCACCACCTTTCTTGAAACATTCATCTCTAGTCTTTCTTCCCAATTCTCTTTAAAAGACCTCGGCCCACTTTCTTACTTTCTTGGCATTGAAGTGACACCTAACTCTCATGGCATTCTTCTCTCACAGTCTAAGTATATTAGTGATCTTCTCTCAAGGCATGACATGCAACACTCCAAACCTTCTCCCACACCAATGTCAACCTACCCCCCTCTCGGCTCACCCGAGAACTCCCATCTGCAATCCCTCGAATACCGAGCTATCATTGGAAGTTTGCAATATCTCTCCCTCACCCGACGGACATTGCCTTCCCAGTTAACAAGCTCGCACAATTTCTTCACCACCCTCAGGAGTCCCATTGGTCCGCTTTAAAAAGACTTCTCCGCTATCTCAAGGGCACAATTCATGCTGGAATTCAAATTTTTAAACATTCGCCACCCACTCTACATGCCTTCTGTGATGCAGATTGGGCAGGCGATAAAGATGACTTCATCTCAACTACCGGATTTGTTGTCTACCTCGGCCGCAACCCCATTGCTTGGTCTTCTAAAAAGCAACGTGCCCTTTCTCGCTCTTCAACCGAGGCGTAGTTTCGCTCGATTCTTTGCAACCATCTTGAACTCCTGTGGATAAACAACCTTCGTCCGAACTTGGAATCACATCCTCCATGCTCCGGTCATTTATCGCGGCAACCTTGGAGCGGCTAATTATTCGCCTAATCCAATTTTCCACTCACGCATGAAGCACCTCGCACTTGCCTTCCATTTCGTCCGTGAACAGGTCCAGCTTGGAAACCTTCGAGTGCAACACATCTCCGGAAATGAGCAACTTGCTGATGCTCTAACGAAACCCCTCTCTCGGGCTCGTTTTGTTTCCCTCATATCCAAGATTGGACTAACACAAGGACCGTCCATCTTGCGGGGGCGTGTAAAGAATCCTCCCTCTTCTCAGCAATATGAGGCGCCCGCCTCACCTACTCTCATGCGCCCGCCTCATGAGCCGAGGCTCAAGTCTGATCTTCAATAGCACGAGGCGCCCGCCTCACTCCCTCCATGCGCCCGCCTCAGTTGGTCTTCATCGCGGCCCGGCTCCACCTCTTCCTCTTCAGTTCGTGAATATGTTCCACTTCAGTTCATGTTTATATTTATTTCAATGTATTCTTAGAATTAGAACAGCCTTGTTTCTTTGTATATATATCTCATTATTCAATGGAAATTATTATCTTTTGCCAACTTCTTTACAGTATCTGCTTTCTTGAGATGTGTGTGTGTGTTTGTGTGTGTGTGTGTGGGGGGGGGGAATTTTTCATGTTTGTTTTGCCTTTCTTCTTTCTCGATGATATCTGCTAGTTTGAGGAGTAGTAGAGGAAAAGGGAATGAAAGGAAAATGTAAGCAGAATTCTTGATTCAAGTTCTAGGGTGTATAATACAACAACGACGACAACAAAGCTAAGAATATATGTGAAAGCTAAGAAGAAATTTAAAAGGAGAAATAGGTGGGAAGAAGTCTGTGAAAGAAAGAAAAAAGAAAAACAAATACAGAAAAAAAAATAGAAAGAAAAAAATAGAAAAGGAAAAAGGGATGATCATCCTTGGATACGAATTGAGCTGTTTTAGTTTGTCTAAATCTCCCTTCATTATTTTTTTTGATACCCTGCCGCATCATTAAAATGTTGGTTTTAGGCATCATATTTAGGGTACAGTAGAATATATGAAAGTTTAATGTAGTGTCCTAAAATATTCTAATTGTTTCTGAGTTTCAATGCTTGAGGGTTGAGTAAAATATGTTAACATTGTATATTAAATGTGAAGAAGTACTCTGAAATAGAATGTTTATTCTGTAGCAGTAAATGAATATGTCTAAGCTGGAATACTGACCACTATATACAATGTAGGTTAGTTGTCTGTAGTCAAAGACGGGATTGTGAAACCTCCTCTTTTACACTTTGTGTTTCTTCATGTCATTTCTATTGTTCACTTTTCCACTCCACTTCATATTGGCTCATTTTTTCCTTTGATTCATCATTTCATAAATGACAGGTGACAACCGAGACCATCAAGCACTTTTATCAATGGTTCCAGTTCATATAGTCACCCATGAATCTCAGCTTCCAACAGAATTTCTTCATCCATCTGCCAAAAAACAATTCATAATTGGATTTGATTGTGAGGGTGTTGATCTCTGTCGATATGGAAAGCTATGCATTATGCAAGTATGTATGTGTGTGAATTTATTTATAATTATTTGCCAGGGATAATGCCTTTAAGAAAGTTTTTATTTATATAATGCCTTTAAGTTTCTTTTACTGGTATAATCATTTAGGCTGTTTCTTTCTCCATCTCATATTTAAAGGGTAATATCGTCAAATGGTTTATAAATTTTCTAAGGAATGGTAGGGGACTATCATTTTTTCTGGGGGGGGGGGGTGTTGTCGGCGCCCCCATGTGGTTATCTGATTTTGGGAAAGCACCTTCCATCCAATTACCCTTTGCAAAATGGACAGAAAGGAATCACATGACTATCGCGTGATCAGTAAAATGACAAGCATAACCCTTTCGTTACAAAAGGGTTGTGTTGTCCATATTTTTAATATTCTTAAAAATAAATGTTCATGTAAGTATTATGTAGATATGATGCTTCAATTTTTTGAGTTCTTTGGAACTACTTATCTAAAAGCGGTGTTGCATTGGTGTTTTTTACTGCATTTATGATTTAATGGTGTTGCTCATGGGGAACAAAGTTGTTCTTTCAACCCTCATCTGTTGGACCGTTGGTTTCTGCAGTTTGCCTTTCCCGATGCCGTATATCTAATTGATACCATTCAGGGTGGCACAAACCTAATGAGAGCTTGTAAGCCTGCTCTGGAGTCTAACTACATCACCAAAGTTATTCACGATTGCAAACGAGACAGTGAGGTCTTAAAACTACTTTAATGATTGCATTTTTGTTTCCTCATTATTCTTAGTCACATTTCTGACTAGTGGGTTTTATGCAGGCATTATATTTTCAATATGGTATCAAGCTGCACAATGTTGTGGATACCCAGGTTAAATACTTTTCGTAGATTTTGAAATTGATCTTTTGCTTTGTGATGTGCTCCTTGAGTGCTTTCATGGAACATTAGTTAGCTGATAAACCTTGACTTTATTGCAAGATTTATACCTTATGCATACTTGACAAATAAGGGAGAGAATCTAATATTGTTTGATGAAATTGAATTTGCAATGCCCTCTTTATACTCTCTCAACCTTGAAGGGACTACTTTCAAAGTTATTAGCATATTTTGCTGCTTGTTTTAGTAACTTAAAATGGAAAGTTTTGTTGAGGCTGTTGTTCCCTCTCTTTGATCAACTGTTATACTGTATTCAACATGTTATTTTTCGAATTTTACATCTTGGATGTCATTCTCAGTTTTTCTGCTTGGCAAGGTGGTAAAAATATGAAAATATTCTAATTAGGCTGGTATTTTGCTCGGACTACGAGGTTGTTTGTTAATTGTTCAATCTCATTTTAGAAAATTTGTTAGATTGTCATTAACTATGTAGATATAGTGTCCAGCATCCAGTTGCCTGCTTATTTATGTATTTACTAGGAATGTGAGTTTGGATGACAGTGGCTTGCCAATTTCAACTTCAATGTTTCATCTTTGGAAATTATTTAAGCTTGTTAATCTCTTGGTATTGCCTTCATATTATATACTCCCTCCGTCCCAGCGAAAGAGCCATTTATTTCCTTTTTGGGCGTCCCATTTAAAAAGCCACTTTCCCAAAAAGGAAACCTTAAATCACTATTCTCTCCACTCATTCTCTCTCCTACTTTACTTTTACACTCACAACATTATCTTTCTTACATCACCTCCCACTCATTCTCTCTCCTATTTAATTTTTCATACTCACAACATTTAAACTTTTTCTCTTTCCTACATCACATTTCTTATTTTGCGTGTCGAACAAATTTACCGACTCTTTCGCTGGGACGGAGGGAGTATATAGTAGTAGTAGTGGTAGTAGTAGTAGTGGTAGTAGTAGTAGTGGTAGTGGTAGTGGTAGTAGTGGTAGTGGTAGTAGTGGTAGTGGTAGTAGTGGTAGTGGTGGTAGTGGTGGTGGTGGTAGTGGTGGTGGTGGTAGTGGTGGTGGTGGTAGTGGTGGTGGTAGTAGTGGTGGTGGTAGTAGTGGTGGTAGTAGTGGTAGTGGTAGTGGTGGTGGTGGTGGTAGTAGTGGTGGTGGTGGTGGTGGTGGTGGTGGTGGTGGTGGTGTAGTATATATATATATATATATATATATTATAATGGTTTATCTGTGTTTATGGTTATCAGCAATTTTCTTATACTGGGTTTTTAATATGCCCCTACACCTAAACATTTGCAAGTCAACATGTATAGACACAGAACTAGGGAATTAAGGGTTCTTACTTAGTGTGTCCGTTTAGAGTTTGCTTCTTGTAAATTACCCCATATTTTGATTCTCTACCTTATCAAAACAGGTTTAGAAGTGATGGTGAGGGTGTTTAATCAAATGATCATTTTCCATGGAGTTTCTGATCACTATCTTCATGCAGATTGCCTATTATTTGATAGAGGAACAACAAGGACAGAGAAAGAGGCTAGATGATTCCATTTCTTTTGTCAGCCTCCTTGCTGATCACCGTTACGGTGGTACCGACCTACCTATACTGCAGTCTTATTATAAATCTTTTACGACAGTATAAAAAAAATTATAGCATGTTTTTCATGTCTTTATTATAGCATACTATAATTTTGGTCCTTCTTTCCATTTCAGTTGTATCATTCAATGCTATATAGATGGGCCTTTCTCTTCAATCAATTCCCATTAAATTTAAGTCTTGTTGATGTCACATCCATTGACTTTCTTAGCAAAGACGGTATAGGTGCTATTTGTGTTGCTAAAGCTTTAAATGATTTTCCTTTCAACCCTTGTCTCTGTAGAATAATTTTTCAAAACGGTAGTCAGTGTAAATACTTGGTTTTTGGTTATTCGTCGTCATCATCTTTTCATTCAGCGCAAAGTTCTCTTCAGTTTTCCTATGAGTTAAATTGTGTGACAAGTTTAAAGGAGTTCTCCTGGTAACGTCTTACGTAAAGGGACCAACAATAAGTAATTCAGTTAAATATCAGAGGATGTTATCATTATTTGGGCTTGTATAGTATCCATTAATTAATGTATAGGTAAGTTTTGGGTCTCTTGTATTGAAGAACAAATGGTTAGTTTGAGTAAATGCAGTATGGAGTAATATACCTTCCAAGAGCTTCTATAAGGGGATAGGCTTTCCTTGTATCATAGCAATAGTTACTAGAAAAATAAGCAGAACACTTATGTACTTGTGCTTTCTTTAATGCATAATTTTTTCTCAGACTCCGTAACAGTGAGTATGTATGTGCAGGAATATCATATGTTGAGAAGAAAGAAGTCCGCAACCTTCTAAGAGAGGTCAGTACCTTGAGCTTCATACATTATGCCATCCTTTTTTCTTCAATCTTTATTTTGTATCATCCTTGTACGAATGTATCACTGAGGTTGATGCATATGTTGATTAATTGTTTCCCAGGACCCAAACTTTTGGACATACAGACCCTTGTCTGAACTGATGATCCGTGCAGCTGCAGATGATGTTCGGTTTCTCCTTTACATTTACCACAAAATGATGAAGAAGTTAAATGAACAATCTTTATGGAAACTTGCTGTTCGTGGTGCCCTCTATTGTCGTAGTTTTTGTGTTAATGATAAACAATTTGCGGATTGGCCATCTCTTCCTTCTATTCCAGGTTTTCTTCTTTTCTGCATCATAAAAGCATACAAAATCATGATTCACAATTTTCTGCTTTAGATTAAAGTAGAGAGTCTTATAGATTATACTCCCTCCGCCCAACAATAATCTGCAAAAAGAGCCATATTGGGCATCCCACACTAATCTGCAAAATCCCAAAATGGAATTTTTTTGTTACTTTTTAAGTAATGGGATCCACTTGCCATACTCACAACAATTACCCACTTTCTCTCTCATACCCAACTATCTACACTCACAACACATCACCTTTTTCACTTTTTTCCTTGTTCTTGTGTGAAGGCAGTGAAGCCCATTTGTGAATATTACTGTGGGACGGAGGGAGTATGATACATGAACTTCCATTAACTGCTTTGGGGGCACTAATGTAAATTATCACACTGAGTGTTAAGGTTTGATGTTTGTCTTGTCAGATAACCTGATGAAGGGAGGGAATGCTCCAGAACAAGAGATACTTTCTGTGCTTGATGTCCCTCCTGGAAAAATGGGTTGTATCATTGGTCGAAAAGGAGTCTCCATATTGGCGATCAAGGAATCTTGCAGTGCGGAGATTGTGATTGGAGGTTCAAAGGGGCCACCTGACAAGGTTAGTTGATAGTACACCATTTAAAGTTACAACTTATATCTGGAAGCGTATATTGTTTGTCGGCAAGGGAAAATAATTTATATTTGAGGATTGTTTCTATCTCTGGTAGGATGACATTGATGAAAAATATAAATTTATGGTGATTTGTAGGTTATAATAATAGGACCTGTGAAACAAGTGAGAAAAGCAGAAGCCATGCTGAGAGGAAGGTTGCTTGGGAACTGAGTTCGAATATAGTCCAAATGTCCAACACAGATAATGATCTATTTTAGAGTAAACTATATCTTTCCCCTTTACCATACATATTTGCTTCCTGAAATTATATTGATGGCCTAATTACCTAAATGGGCATTTCTCTCTCTCTCTCTCTCTTTCTTTCTCCCTCTCTCTCTCTCCCTCTCTTAAATTATGAATCGAAGTGATGATAGAGAGGTCAATTATTAAGAGAACATATATAGGCAGTTGGACCAATTGCAGTACTAGTGTTTAAGCGATCACAGATTGTGTTATTACAGTGTGTAAATGCAACACAACGGTTGGTTTGTGAAAACAGATACTCCCTCCATATATAAGCCACTTTTTTCGTTGTTAACACAAAGGTATTTTTTGCAGTAATTTTAAGTTTAATTAATTATCCTAATAAACATCAAAAAGTTGTTATTGATGGTATTTATAAGTGTATTAATAACAATTTTTAAATTTCATTAGAATAATTAAATTAACCTAAACTTACTGCTCAATGTAACTTCGTGTTGCAAAGTACCTTCGTGTTCACAACGAAAAAACAGGGAATATCATTCTGAACCGAGTAGAATGGAGTCATTGTCTGTGAGATGGGCAGGCCAGGTTGGCAAATAGAAGTATTATTACTGGGCTGGAACTGCCAGTTACAGAAAGGTCCATGGGGAAGAGAATGGAATAGGAAAGTGTTGGATCATTGGGTTTGATTAAATGGCTTTCTGGGTGTTTTGGTGAGCCAACCCCATTCAATTCATCCTTCATATGCATTCACTTTCTGAAAGTTTCGTGTAGCTAGGAAACTTAGATTATGCAATAGACAAAGGATGTGAGTACAGATGTGTCTCACAACTGTCCACACATCCACAGATAATGCAGCGGAATAAAGTAATTAAAAGCAAATTAAATGCAATAACTCAAGAGTTATTTACGCTTACTGATCAATGCGATCAGCAAACTAGGCTTACGCCCAAAAACTTTTCACTATAAAAATTTTTGTTTCTTACAAAAACAAATAAGTGAAAAACTAAAATATGAAAATACTAAACAAGTTCTAATCACCTTCTACGATATGAACAACTCCCCTTTCCCAAGTAGGACCTATTCAATCAGAAGTAAAACAAGAGAACTTTATGAAAACCTAGATGTGAGTTACGGATGTAAGGCACAACCTTCACCCACAACCTAAAATCAACAAAGTCGAATGCTTATGAAGTATGTGTATTTTTCTCTCTAAAATCCGTAACATCTCATGTGCTGAATGCCTTGTATTTATAGTGTACCATTGAGAAGATCTTCATGCAATCGACCTCTTCCTTTGTGAGAATCCTTTTCCTATATGAAAACATAAAACACACTCACAAGGAAATCAAATATTAGTAGGTTAGTCCTAATATAAAACTATGTACATAAATAAAAGATATTTACTATATTTACAATTCCTAGTCAAAGTAGGATACTTATAAATCTCCATGAAAGTTCCAAAATCTACTTACCATAATAGAGATCCTTTTAAATAAGGAAACATAAATATGTTCCCATAAAACACACGGTTTCAATCTCCCCCTATTTTGGACTTTCTGGTCAAAACCAAAGATTTATAACAATCATATTTTTATGACCACATAATATAGAAAAAACATAACTCCCCCTGAATGGATGTGTGCCCAGATGTGTATACACATCCACACATAAAAACTGCAAAACAAAATTAGAGCAGAACACCAGCAGTTCATTAAGCTAAAATGTAAAACCATTCAAAGAATGTCCTAATTAAAGTATTACAAACCATTGTTTAGAAACTAACAAACTAAAACAGAAACAAACTAAAACAGAAAATTAAAAATTGTCTTTAACAACCATCATAGCAAAATCAAAACAACCAAAAAATTTCTCTCCCCCTAAATCAAAGCTCGAAATGTCTCCATTTAAATCCAAATACATACTTGAGCAAGAAAGAAGAAGAAAGAACAAGCAAAGATCCCACTTTTCATTTCCGTGAGCTATCTCCCTTTTTGACTAGAAAGCTTATCATGCCATCTAATGAGATTATCCCTAAGAGCTTTCAAATTGTTGGCATGGGCAATGGAGGCTTGAGCTTGAGCTTCTACAGCTATAATTGCAGCATCCAGATCCTTCATCTGAGCAACAAAATTTTCTTCAGATGTGGCTTCAGATGTGTCCACATCTTCCATACCAAGCTCAGGAACTGTACCCAAAGGAAGATCCACATGTCTTTGCTTAGGGTCTAGCAGGGTTTTGGATTCCTTAAAGAGGGCAAAATTTTCAACTCTTTCTTCTCCTTTTTCAGGATTTACTCCATTGGCAATGAGGATTTGAGAGATCAAGGAAGGATAAGGTAAAGACCATTTCTTGGATGGAGACTCTCCATAATCACAAATCTTTCTAAAGATGAAGTCACCAAAATTAATGTGCCTCTTAATTTCCAATCTATAAAGAAGCAAAGCTTGCACCCGAGTAACTGAGGTTTTGTTATTGGAGGGACACAAATTGGCAACAAGAATGGAGTGAAGAAAACAGTAAAGGGAAGATAAAGATCCACTTCCTAAATCCTTAGGCTTCACAGGCCAAGAGGTTACTTTGCCATGGGTAATGGCAGTCACAAGTTCATCATCCTCAATTGAAACCAATTCATCCAAATAATCATTCAACCCAAGCATATCATTGATGACAGAAGGGGTAAAAGGGACAAACACTCCTCTAACATAGACAGTGGGAGGAGAGGAGTAGTTCTTATCTAGTCCCTTAGGCAAATTGGCATAAAACTCATAAATCATTTTAGGATAGAAGGGAAGGGGATGGTCAACAGTTAAGAATAATCCTCTTTCCTCAAAGAATTTGTCCATACCAAGCTTAGCAAAAGTTTTCCTATCCCTTTTCATTTCTACAACAAAGGCCTTGGAAGAAATTAAGGCAAACCTATCAGATGCCTTTTTGGTTAAAAACTTATTGGAAAAGGGTTTAGGGGTAGAGACAATAGAAACAGTAGAAGACATACCCTTTTCAACTTTTTTTTTTTTTTTTTTTTTTTTTGTTTTTTTTTTGTTGCCCATCTCGAGTCAAGCCCCCTTTTTGTGTAAGTCAATGTTTTACTAACAAGTCCTTCAATTCTCTGAAATTCCCTTAAAATCCCCCCAGAGGCGCCTAATATTAACTAGGGAGGGATAATCATCCACTCTAACTACTGAGGGGAATCGAACCCAGGACCTCCGTGTTGGTGTCTCTTCCTTGTAGATGTGCGTCTGGATGTGGGCACATCCTCTGACACATCTTTTGAAGGGAATGGAACTTGGATGGATTCTATCTCAGTGTCATCAGCATCAGAGGAGTCTAATTCTTGGTCCTCTTTTTCTTGATCAAACTCTTCTCTCCCTAGCTTGTAGTTCTCATCCGATGCAGTGTCATCACTATCATAACTAGAATTAGTCTCATCATCAATGGGCTCTAAATCAGTAGCAGCCACCTTTTTCTTACCCTTTAAATCCATTAAGATTTTTGCCAAGGGCTCTTCATCACTAAAGGTTATAAGGTCCTCAACAGGACTAGAAACCAAGGGAACAGAGGCCTCAACAACAGGAGCAGAAATATTATCCACAGGGGGTGAAACAACAATGGGAATAATGGGATCAGATGATATTATGGGAGAAGATGGAGCAATAGGATCAACAGGAGAAACAGAGTCAACATGGGGAGCATCCTCAACAGGAGTAAAGGGATCAACATGGGGAATATTATCAGAAGGGGGAATTGCAGGGACAGGATCAACAACTAAGGGAGGAATAATTGGGGGTTGAGCCTTAGTCCTAATCAGAGGAGGAATTACCTCTTCTTCTTCTTCATCTTCTTCAAGAGCAATCGCTGTAGAGGGCTTCCCGCCAGGTTTCTTGAGATTCTTGGCCTTGTCAGCTTCTGACAACTTGCGAACCCTACCAGAACGACGAAGATTACGTAACGGCACTAAAGTTGCAGCAGGCTTTGGGGGTTTAGCTTGGGAAAGCTTCCTCTTCTTGGTTGAAGAAGGTTCCACAGAGGTTGAGACAGGGGCGACATCCGATGGTGGAATCACCGGAGAGGATGGAGCCTTAGGGTTTTCAGCGAACGGTTCCAATGTGGGGGATTTTGGAGGAGCAGCTTCCATTACAGGATCAGACGAAGGTAATGGGGAAGAAAATTCAGCAAGAAACTTTGAAATAACAGGGTTTAAGACAACGGAACCCTCGCCTTTAGCTACTGAAATGGGAGCAATGTCAAGAACGTCTTCTTCCCTAATATTTGAATGATCGGCCATTTGATTTGACGAATTGGGTTAGGTGGAACAGTTAATGAAGAAATTAAAGCAATGTGTGTAATTGTGTGCAAGGAGAAAGGAAGAACAAAGGGTTTTATCAAGGTTTATGGGGGATGGGACGGATGTGAGGTCTCATAAATACTCACAGCTCCCCCTTTCCTAATAGAATTAGGAAACCTTCTCCAAAAAGGTTTAACACAGCACAAAAGCCTTAAGAGATCTCCAACGGCTAGAAACCTTTGAGGTTACCACACACAATCACCTTCCAAGAAAATAGGGGATTAAAATAAACCAAGATTTTGTTAGATTTTTATGGAAACAAAAATATTTTGGTCATATCTTTAAATAAAACAGAATCCCAAAAGAATTTTCCAACCTTTTCAAACAAGGATTGATACACACCTTTTTCTTTCATGAAAGATATTGGAGATCAAAAATCTATATAATCAAATAATGAACTAGGAAAGGAAATTAATTAACTAGCATATTTACAAAGCTCCTATATGTCCTAAAAATGCAATATGCCTAGCATGATGCAAACACACAGGTGATGGAAATATTCTCAGCTTATGGATGTGGCAAAGGATGTGAGTCACATATTGGGACACATTTAGATCACAAAAAGTCAATGAGCAATAATCCAATCTGCACAGCCTCTAGGATGCATCCACCAATTTTTTGTTGTGGATTTTTGCATTGTGAGTAGCTTTCACTTTACTTGATCCCAAAGATAGCCCTTTTTCCCAATGATCTTATCAAGTTTGACTTCAAGTTTTCTTATGAAAATCACTTGATCACAATGGTATGGCTTCATACTAAGGGTGAAGCAGCTGTTTCTCACATATATATATTTTTTTTCTTTTAGCACCCACTGTGAGATACCTAGGAAGGTTATATCAAGTCATCAAAAGATGACATGAACAGGAAGTGCTCACAATTAAGTGATCAAAAACAATGTCAAAGATGAAGACTCACAAGTGACCACACTGAGAAATTTCGTGCAAATGCATGATATTTTTTGAATTTTTATTTTTTATAATTTTTTTTAGTTAATCTAATATACAGATGTGTTAGAGGATGTGAGACACATTTGGTCTCACAACCTTAGATATCACACAAGCCAAGAGACTTCCTCAAGGAGGAAAATCTCTCCAAATCTAATGCCTTTGTACATATATCAACCAATTGATTTTCAGTTCCAACAAATTCCAGACACACAGTTTTTTGCTCTACAAGATCTCTAATGAAATGATGTCTAATATCAATGTGCTTTGTTCTAGAATGTTGGACAGGATTTTTAGATATGTCCAAGGCACTTTTGTTATCACAAAAAGCAGTCAAAACATTGCTATTCAATCCATAATCTTTCAACATTTGATTCATCCAAAGTAATTGTGTGCAGCAACTCCCAAGGGCAACATATTTAGCCTCAAAGAAAGGGATAAAGACACACAATTTTGCTTTCTACTATACCAAGACACAAGGTTATTTCCTAGGTAGAAACATCCACCAAAGTGGTACTCTTTCTATCATCACTATTTCCAGCCCAATCGTAATCAGTGTACCCAACCAAATTGGTGTTTGTTTCTTTAGAGTAATGCAGACCTAGGTTCACAGTCCCACTCACATACCTAATGATTCTTTTCAAGGCTTTAAGATGGGACACCTTAGGATTGGCTTGGTATCTTGCACAAAGACACACACTATACATAATATCAGGTCTACTTGAAGTGAGGTAAAGCAGACTTCCTATCATGCTTCTATAAAGGGTTTGATCAACACTCTCACCATTAGAATCATGACTTAGCTTTTGGGAAGATCCCATTGGGGTTCTTTGATGTGAAGAGTGATCAAGCTCAAACTTTTTCACAAGATTCTTGGCATACTTAGACAGTGAAATGAACATGCCATCTTTGAATTGCTTAATCTGTAAGCCTAAGAAAAAATTCAACTCACCTACCATACTCATCTCAAATGTGGAAGTCATGCTATCCACAAATTCAGCTAGCATTGGATCAGAATTTGATCCAAACACAATGTCATCTACATAGATTTGTGCCACAAGAATCTCCTTCTTATTTCTCCTCACAAACAAGGTTTTGTCAACCTCACCTCTCTTGAATCCTAGTTGAAGCAAATGGTCAGTTAACCTACCATACCAAGCTCTAGGGGCTTGTTTTAGCCCATACAAAGCTTTCTTCAGCTTATACACATGGTTAGGATACTTGGAGTCCACAAAGACTTTAGGTTGTTCAACATAGGCTTCCTCATTTAATATCCCATTTAAAAAGCACTCTTAACATCCATTTGATGAAGAGTAATCTTGAGGTAACAAGCAATAGCTAACAAAAGTCTAATGGACTCAATTCTTGCAACATGAGCAAATGTCTCCTCAAAATCAATTCCCTCAATTTGAGTATAACCTTGAGCAACTAATCTAGCTTTATTTCTAGTTATCACACCTTGCTCATCGCTTTGTTCTTGAAAATCCATTTGGTTCCTATGACATTACCATGTGAGGGTCTAGGAACAAGAGTCCATACCTCATTTTTCTCAAATTGACTTAATTCATCTTGCATAGCCATAATCCAGTCAGCATCTTTCAATGCTTCAACAACATTCTTAGGTTCAATTTTTGAAACAAAACAACAGAAACTTACCCGGGAGTATGCCGAGGAGCAACTCCATAAACCACCCATCTTTCTATAATCAACTTTGTCCTTTTGTCTAGTTCTCACTTGAGCATGCACATCTCCCACAACTTGTGAAGTGGGGTGATTTTTCCTGGATTTTAGAGGGAATATCCTTTCGATCTATCCACACACCCATTCACATTACCTTCTCGGAGCCTCATCCCGATCGTAATCGAGGAACCGTCCTCGCCACAGGAGTTTGAGTGGATGTGGGAGCAGATGTGGGTTCAGATGTGGAGGCGTGTGTCCACATCCTTGGTTACATCCTTATCAGTTCAACATTTTTATCAAGACTGAAGCTTCTTTTGATTTTTCAAAGACTGCTTCTTCATCCTTCCAAATTCAAAGCAAGCAACCCGAAACATCATCCTCAAGTAGTCTTGAGGTTAAGATCAAGTGAGTCATCAAATTTAACATTAACAGATTCCATAATGGTCTTAGTTTTGAGATTGAAAACTCGTAAGCTCTACTGCTTTGTGGAATAGCCCATGAAAATTGCTTTGTCACTTTTTGAATCAAACTTGGACAGTATTCTCTATCATTGAGAATATAACAAACACATCCAAACACATGAAAATATTTCACAGTTGGTTTCTTTCCAAGGAGGATTTGATATGGGGTGACAAAGTGCTACCAATCCTTAGAAACACCCTATCGCCAATGTGGCAAGCAGTGTTTAAAGCTTCTGCCCAAAATTTCTTGGACAAGTTCTTGGAACTTAGCATGACCCTAGCCATTTCTTGCAAGGTTCTATTCTTTCTTTCAGCAATTCCATTTTGTTGTGGGGTGATTGGTGCAGAAAACTCATGAGTGATTCCCTTAGAATTGCAAAAATTGGTGAACATTTGATTCTCATATTCAAGCACTCATGGTCGACCTAATCCTCACAAACCTTAAGACCATAAAGATTTCTAACTCTTTTGTACCAATTCTTGAATTCTCCAATTGTTTCTGACTTTTCTCTTAAGAACATTACCCAAGTGTACCTAGAATAATCATCAACACACACAAAGGCATACTTTTTCCTACCAAAACTTTCTACTTCAATAGGTCCCATTAAATCAGTGTGAATCATCTCCAAACATCTAGTTGTGGAGCATTGTTGGACCTTTTTATGTGATGCTTTTGTTTGTTTTCCCTTTTGACATGAACCACGTACATCGTGGTTCTTGAAGTTCGGTTAGGGAGGTCTTTAATAGCTTCAAACCTTTGAAGTTCTTCCGTAGTTCTACGCCTAGCATGCCCTAATTTTTGGTGCCACAGATTGACATCATGAGCTTTTGAGCTTAGGCAAGAAAGATTGTCACCAAATTGGTAACAATTGTCAGCAGATCTAGGACCAGTAAACACACATTTATTATCCTTATCAAACACTTCACACAAGTGTTTATCAAACTTCACAAATAGGTCATCATCACACAGTTGACTGATGCTTATTAGGTTGGCTTTCAAGCCTTCCACGTGGTACACATTGTGCAATTTTGGGAGACCCTTGACATCTAGGGTTCCTTTCCCAACAATCTTTCCCTGAGCACCTCCACCAAAATTTACTTTCCCTCCATTTATCACTTCATAATCAAGAAGGACTGCTTGGTTTCCAGTCATGTGCCTAGAGCACCCACTATCAAAATACCAAGAGCCGTAGACAAGACTTTGAGGGAAGAGTAAACTACATTGCAAGTGGTAATTGGTTTGGCCACCCACTGTTTAATGCTTTTCTTTTGGGTTGCAGAGGTCTCAGATTGACAGATGTGTGTTAGGATGTGCATACATCTTCTCACACATCCGAGGCCGATTGAAGTGACCAGATTTTTTATCAGCTTTTAGTTTGTAACAGAAGGGTCTAATGTGGCCAGGAGCTAGACAGTAATGGCAAATGTAATGCCTCTTCCTAGGTCTCTTCTCACTCAAAATGACTTTTTCTTTAAAAGCTTGTTTTTTCACACTTTTTGAGGTAGAAGCCTCACATCCCTCCTTTACAAAATTATTTTCAAAACCCAAACCAGTTTTGTCACGTTGACCTACAGAGAAAGCTTCTTCCATTTTCATCTTACTTTTGTTTAATTTAGTAAAAGTATTTTCAGCTTTTTCACATTCATTCTTGAACTTTTCAAGGTCAACTTCTCTTTTGGTCACAAGGACTTCAAGTCTTGCAATGGTATCTTTTTGAGCATCATTTTCCTTTGAAAGTACAAATTTTTTCATCTTCACAAATTGACAATTTATCATAAAGAGATTTGTTTACCTTAACAAGTACCTCAATTTTGTCCAATCTTTTCATCCAATCCGTATGCGGCTCCTTGTATGTGGCAAAAAGTTCCTCATAAGGAATGTCCCTTTCTTCATCTTCATCATCTCGAATCTCCTTTTATAGAGAAACAGCTTCACACCAGTTCAGATGTGACACCGAGATGTGTACACAACCGAGCCCACATCCAAGGGATTTTCAGGAGTATATTCTTCTATATCTGCAGAAAAGGCATTAAACACAGAATGGCAATTTAAGACAGACATATTAGCCACTTCTTCTTCCTCATCCTCATGTCACTAAGGGTAGCAGTTAAGCTCATTCCCTTCCTTTTAAGTGTGTTAGCACACTCATTTGCATAATGACCATAGCCACGACATGCTCTACATTGGATGATTCGTATGATTTGTTTTCAAAACTTGGTTTCTTGAATCCAAAGTGTCGGTGCTAGGTTTTGGCTTCTCGAGCATCGGGAAGTAGGTCTATTAGGGAATTTGCTTATCCTTCTATTTTTCAAGATAGAACCGAACTTCTTTGAAATAAAAGCTACATCCTCATCTTCAAGATTAGACTTGTCAATTTCAGAGGATAATTCCACAAGCTCTTTTGGTAGAGCAAGAAGCACTTTTAAGGGCAAGACTCGTGTGTTTTGTTCTTTTTCCGAGCCTCAAGGTTAAGCTCAAACACGGTCAAGATTCCTATAATTGTGTCAAGACCTACAAAGGTTTCAGGTCTTTTGTTTCCTCAATCACGCCCACTTTTATGTTAAACCTCTCGTAAGGTCCTTAAAATCTTACTTACAAGTCTTGCATTGGAGATAGATTCTCCTAGACTTGTGCATTCATTTGAAATTTCATGAATCTTAGCAAAGATATGACACAATGTCCTCGCTTTCTTCCATTCGAAGTAACTCAAACCTATCCATTAAAATTCTAAGCCTGGTAGCCTTCACACTTGGTGCTCCCTCACATTGAGTTTGCAAAATATCCCAAGCCAGCTTTGGCTATGCTTTCATTAGTTATAAGCTTGTACATATTCCCGAAACATGGTCGGAAATAGCACCCATGGCTTTTGAATTGTAATTTGCAGCTTGTATTTCATCAAGAGTCCATTGTTCTTCGTGTTTTCTTTCGAAAAGGACTCACCAACACCAGAAGATGGCTTTTTCTCCACAGTAGGAGGTTGCCATGCAACAAGAATGCACATCCAAGCCCTTTCATCAATACTTTTGATGTAATTTCGCATCTTAGACTTCCAAAGAGAATAATTTGTGCCATCCAAGACAGGAGGCCTATTTTGGTGATTTTGGCATTCCATAATGACTACACTTTCTGGATCAACACTCAGTAATATATCGAGAGTTGGCTCTGATACCAATTGAAAGTTTCGTGTAGCTAGGAAACTTAGATCACGCAATAGGCAAAGGATGTGAGTACAGATGTGTCTCACAACTGTCTGTTGGGATTGGATCCTAAACTACAAGGAAGAGGAGGAGCCTAAGTCGGAGGTGATGAATCAAGAAGGAAAACTCGTCGAGGAGCTTCTGCGTAGGAGAGCGGCCGCGCTCGGGGTGGAGAGCGACCGCGCTTGGTGGTCAAAATTGGTTTTGGATTCTCGGCAAAGGAGGGCGACCGCGCTGCTGGGGTGCGCGGCCGCGCTGGCGTCGGGGAGGTGTTTTCCTAATCAGATTTTGTTTCCTATTTTGTGTAGATCTCTTCTTAAATTAGATTTAGGGTTCCTTGTATTACTATATAAACATAAATCCGGCCTAGAACACATTGTAGCAACATATTAGAGAGACTAATAACATATTGGCTTGGCAATTGCCCCCGGACGTAGTTCACGAGTTGGTGAATGAACCGGGTAAACAACTCTTGTGTTCTTGTGTGTGATTGTTTCTTTCTTGTACGTGTGGGTGTGTTGATTTCTTTGTCTTGATTGCAAACGGAGAACACCAATTTCACAACAACTGGTATCAGAGCTTTGGTTCGGAGGATTCAAAATTCTTTCATTAGTTGATTAATCTTGAATCGCGTTCTTGGGGATTTTGGTGAATCAGTCAAGATGAAGAACCATATCGAGAAATTCAGCGGTGTGAATTTCACGTTTTGGAAGACAAGGATTGAAGACTACCTTTATTGTAAGGATCTTCATAAGCCCTTGAAGGAGAAGCCCGAAGACATGTCACAAGGGGATTGGGAGACGTTGGATCGGAAGGCGTTAGGAGCGGTAAGGAGTGCCCTAACCGACGACGTTGCACGGAACGCTATGGAGGCCAAGACAACGGTGGAGTTGCTACAAACGCTGTCAGACATGTATGAGAAGCCGTCGAATATCAATAAGGTGCATTTGATAAAGAGGTTTGCGAATGCGAAGATGTCGAGGGGCGGCATACGGCAAGTCATATCGGCAATTTCAAAGGTATGGTGGACCGATTGAAAAGTGTTGATATTACTTTCTCCGATGAAGTGCTAGCTTGTTTTCTTCTAAAATCGTTGCACGATAGTTGGGAGGTTCTTGTCACAACGATTAGTACGGCCGAAAACGGCATTTGTGTATACGGAGGTTAGAGATCTCGTCTGCAAGAGGAGTTGCGAAGGAAAGAGAAAAGGGGAGAATCGTCCGTAGATGGGGTGCACTTAGGGTGGAGAGAAAAAGGGGTGGACCTAAAAAGGGGAAAAAGGTCAAGTGCTACAATTGTGGTGAATTGGGGCACATCGGTTATATTTGTCAGGAAAAGGTGATGGTGCTAACGTGGTGGATGATGGTGGTGATGTATTAATCCTGTGGAGGAGCAATCGGGTGAAGATTGGGTGTTGGATTACGGAGCTTCTTGTCATGCTAGTGGGGATGCGTAATCAATGAGGCGTTACAAAACCTGAGATTTTGGGGTTCTCTATCTTGGTGATGGTCAACCATTGAAGATCAAAGGTAAGGGGATGTAATGATGAAGACACCTAACGGGGCCGTTTTACAACTACACGACGTGATGCATGTTCCTGATTTGAGGAGGAGGGTGATTTCTCGTGGGACAACTCGACAGGTGAAGGGTATGGTGTTTCTTTCATTGGTGGGTCTTGGGAAGTCACAAAAGGGGCTAAGGTGTTGGCTCGTGGGGTTAAGGGGAAGATGTTGTATTCTACCTACAATGTCGACATTCGTTCGGTGGGAGCAAGAGGCTTAAGAACCGGCAGCGCTGTTGGTGTGAAAAGGGGAGACATCAAGAAACGGTATGTTGGGGAGGACACAAAGTTGATCAACGCGGTGTGGATGTCCAAGGGCCCTAACAGAGAGCGGATTCAGACCAAGAACAGTCGATGCAAGAAACAAGGTGTGTCCAAGTTTCAAGGGGAGGCATTGCAAAGGTGGGTCGGAGGGAGAAGGCGAAGTTAGACTTGCGGGGAGAAATCAAGGTAGAAGGCGATTTGGGGAGGCAAGAACGATCTAACACGGAGAGGTTGAAACGTCAGCTTGGTTTCAACTCGCCTTAGTACTTCGAGGAGAGGTGCGGTAGTGTCAAGCCAATATGGAGGGGAATGTGTTCGAAGGTCTTTACTCTGTGGTGGGAGTTAATGGGTGATTTTATGTTTGTTGGTTTAGTCTCCGGTGGGAGATTGTTGGGATTGGATCCTAAACTACAAGGAAGAGGAGGAGCCTAAGTCGGAGGTGATGAATCAAGAAGGAAAACTCGTCGAGGAGCTTCTGCGTAGGAGAGCGGCCGCGCTCGGGGTGGAGAGCGACCGCGCTTGGTGGTCAAAATTGGTTTTGGATTCTCGGCAAAGGAGGGCGACCGCGGCTCCGGGGGTGCGCGGCGCGGCGTCGAGGTGTTTTCCTAATCAGATTTTGTTTCCTATTTTGTGTAGATCTCTTCTTAAATTAGATTTAGGGTTCCTTGTATTACTATATAAACATAAATCCGGCCTAGAACACATTGTAGCAACATATTAGAGAGACTAATAACATATTGGGCAGCGGTGCCTCGGACGTAGTTCACGAGTTGGTGAATGAACCGGGTAAACAACTCTTGTGTTCTTGTGTGTGATTGTTTCTTTCTTGTACGTGTGGGTGTGTTGATTTCTTTGTCTTGATTGCAAACGGAGAACACCAATTTCACAACACTGTCCACACATCCACAGATAATGCAGCGGAATAAAGTAATTAAAAGCAAATTAAATGCAATAACTCAAGAGTTATTTACGCCATCGATCAATGTGATCAAGCAACTAGGCTTACGCCCAAAAACTTTTCACTATAAAAACTTTTGTTTCTTACAAAAACAAATAAGTGAAAAACTAAAATATGAAAATACTAAACAAGTTCTAATCACCTTCTACGATATGAACAACTCCCCTTTCCCAAGTAGGACCTATTCAATCAGAAGTAAAACAAGAGAACTTTATGAAAACCTAGATGTGAGTTACGGATGTAAGGCACAACCTTCACTCACAACCTAAAATCAACAAAGTCGAATGCTTATGAAGTATGTGTATTTTTCTCTCTAAAATCCGTAACATCTCATGTGCTGAATGCCTTGTATTTATAGTGCACCATTGAGAAGATCTTCATGCAATCGACCTCTTCCTTTGTGAGAATCCTTTTCCTATATGAAAACATAAAACACACTCACAAGGAAATCAAATATTAGTAGGTTAGTCCTAATATAAAACTATGTACATAAATAAAAGATATTTACTATATTTACAATTCCTAGTCAAAGTAGGATACTTATAAATCTCCATGAAAGTTTCAAAATCTACTTACCATAATAGAGATCCTTTTAAATAAGAAAACATAAATATATTTCCATAAAACACACGGTTTCACTTTCAGTTTCTGGGTCACTGTCAAACCTTCCCCCTCCCTGTAAAGTGGTCGCCGCAGTTTCTAAATTCCGTTTCCCGAAGATTTTTTTGGACCAGCTGTTAGATCTCAGTTTGTGCCGACAGTCTGCTCCTTGATTCTAGACAAGTTCGTGCATAGAGGTCCCACTGACCGGGACCTTTATGGATCATCATTGAGTTTAAACTCCTTCAGAAACTTACCAAGTGGTCAATTTGGTGTTATAAATATTTCCAAAGGATGTTGATCTTATTTAGGAAGTGGAATTGCTCATGTTGCTGCTCATCGTCAGTTCCCACATACTTCCGCTTTTCAATCAATGGCTAATATTGATTTGACTTTGTATTTTCCATGAGCCTCACGTTATAAGTAATGGTTGCATGTGCACCCAATATCATGATTTTAACCTCCAGTAGAGTTGAGGACTAGTTTTGTAAGGTTAATAACAAACAAAACCTATGTATTGCGGAAGTGAGGGCGGTAGTAAAATTGCTTGCCTATTGCCAGATAGATTTTCACCAACAGGTTGGACCAATAATGGTCAGCCGCGTGGAATAGTGGAGCCACTTCACGTGTGAGCCCAGTAGGGACCACCAGATCTGGATGCAGACGAAGTCGGACCTTTTTTCGCACGCATGAACACGCTCCGTATATAGACACAAACAATAACAACCAACTGTAAGCATTCATTAGCACTTTAGTTCACAACTTATAAGTTGTGTTGTAGAACCTAAAATTTTATTTTTTTGTAAGAGAATTGTTATTCATTCCCGCACATTTACTTAATATCCCCGCAATAAAATTTTCAAAACAATGCCATTAATTGAAATGACTTTATTATCCTCACTAATATTATGTTGTACACCCGCAATTGAATTTCAACATTGGAGTAGGAACTGTGTGAGAGAGAAAGAGACAGATATGGTATTAAATTCGAACAGAGTTGAACACGCCGGAGACCATGAAGCAAATGCTCGTACGACGTCACCGCCGTTGGAGTTGCACAAGGTTTGTTTGCCGCCGAAAAAAACGACGTTTGAGAAACTGAAACATAGATTGACGGAGATTTTCTTCCCGGACGATCCGCTTCATGGATTCAAAAACCAAACAAGGTTTAGGAAATTGATTCTGGGACTGCAGTTCTTCTTCCGTTCAACAAATTATCTTTATACAAACAAGAATCAATCGAAAATGGGAATTAGGGAATGCAATCAACAGAAATTGGGGTTAAAAAACAAATTACCTCAAATTCGGAAGGCCAGTTCCACATTCACCAAAGAGAGTTTTGATATCTTCAACAGAATAAGCCCAAGGAAGATTCGTAACAAACAGCTTCTTGCGAGCTTTGGGGTTTTCCGACGGCTCTTCAACAGCCTTCGCTGTTTCTTTGACTGTAATCTCCTCAACTGCAGAGCAGCACAATTGGGACTTTCTATGTACATGGATGAGGGGAGAAATTGGGAATTTTAAGGAAAGGTTAGGAGTGGGAGTGGAAATGAAAAGGGTTAAGCGGGATAGAGAAGAAGGTGTGTGGGATTTTGATAATGGGGATTTTTGAGAAGGGGAGAAGAGGGAGATTGCTTCTAGTGACGCCATTGTTGGGTGAAACTAAAGGTTTCTTGGATTGGTAAGTTATGTGAAGAAGAGAAGAAGAATTAAGCATCCACACATTTGTTCTTCACTTGATTTCTGGTAATGGCCTACCTGTCAGAATCAATCTCCCAAATGGATAATGTTACCTCTCCATTCAACTTCTTTGAGGTCTGATGTCATCTCCGGACTCACCCGTGTGTTCAACTCCGGCGTGTCTGTTCGAATTTAATACCATATCTCTCTTTCTCTCTCACACAGTTCCTACTCCAATCTAATGTTGAAATTCAATTGCGGGTGTACAACGTATTAGTAAATAAGGGTAATAAAGTCATTTCAATTAATGACATTGTTTTGAAAATTTTATTATGGGGTTATTGAGTAAATGTGGGGGGGGGGTGAATAACGTTTCTCTTTTTGTAATTTAGGATATTATGTTCACACTTTATTGCAATTAACACTTGATGAAAGCTAATAAAATAGACGAAAAATGTGTCTGAGTATCTTTCAAATTCACATTTTCAGCCCCTAAAATTTCATACTCCCTCCGTCCCAATAAAAGCTTCACCAATTACCCAAAAGGGCGTCCCGTTAGAAGCTTCACCTTTCCTTTTTTGGACATAAAATATTATTATTTCCTCCACTCATTCTCTCTCATACATTATTTTAATACTCACAACACCATTATAATTTATTATTCCCTTCACTAATTCTCTCTCCTATTTTCAAATTACACTCACAACATTTTTTTTCCCTCCCATTACCATAATTCCCGTGCCCAAGAAAAATGGTGAAGCAATTGTTGGGACGGAGGGAGTATTTTAAAAAAAATATTGTAGCAATAAAATTTTAATAAATAAAAAATTATTAAATAATAACATATAAATGATTTTTTAAAACATATAAATAAAATTAATATAATATATTTAAAAAATATAAAGCAATCTTACAAGAGAATAATATCAATTTTATTTCCATTCTTAAGAAAATTATACTCCCTCCTTTTCAGAAAATACGTTATATATAGAAAAAAAAAAAAAAAAAAAAAACCTTTGTTTCTCATTTTTTTTCTTTTCTCTTATTAAAAGGTGTATTCACTAATTTTTTTATGTGTACAATTAGGGATGCGGTGGCTTGTGGGGAAGAGAGAGGGAAGCTATAGAGAAGGTTTTTTATTTTTTCAATGTGGCAGTTAAATTACTTGAGGAATCTGGGGGAATTATTTTTAAAAGAGTATATTTTTATGCTAGAAAAAAGGTTATATTTTAATGTTTAGGATATTGAGTGTTTTTTTTTAGAAAATCAATATAAATTTTCTTCAATAATATCTATTTTTTTATAGCTAATTAGTACTCCCTTCGTCCCGCTCGAAAGGGCACAAATTTTCTTTTTGGGCGTCCCATTTAAAAGGGCACAACCCCAAAAAGGAAAGTTTTTATTATTTTTATACTCTTCCTACCCCACTCATTCTCTCTCCTACTTTACTTTTACACTCACAACATTCTCTCTCCTAACTATTCCTCCCACTCATTCTCTCTCCTATTTAATTTTTCATACTCATAATATTTAACCTTTTTCTCTTTATTACATCACTTTTCTTATTCATTTCTTAATTTCCGTGTTAGGAGGCAAAATTGCCCTTTCGGGCGGGACGGAGGGAGTATGATTTTTCTGAAATCTGTAACTAAAAATTATAATTAATTTTTTTTCTTTTCTAATGTTTCTCTATTTTATACTCCCTTCGTCCCGTAAAATCTTACTCACTTTGCCATTTAGGACGTCCCACTCATAAGTCACACTTTCCTAAAAAGGAAATTTTTTAATACTTCTTTATTCATGGGATCCACTTGTCATACTCACAACAACTATCTCCTTACTATTCTCTATCCCACTTTCTCTCTCCTACCCATTCACAACTCCTACTTTAATAACATTATTTTTATTTTTCGTGCGGAACAGTAAATGAGTAACATATTATGGGAGGAGGGAGTACATATTATATTAATTTTTCAAAATTATTTATATGTTATTACATAACAGACAGTACTATTTTTAATTAGAATTATTATTACAACATACTCCCCCCGTCCCACTTGAAGCTTCACCTTTTGTCAAAACGGGTGTCCCGTTAAAAGCTTCACCTTTTCTAAAATGGCAAATAATCTTTACTATTTCACCCACTAATTCTCTCTCCTACTTTACTTTTATATACTCATAACACCAATCAATTTTACTATTACTTTTACTCATTCTCTCTCCTATTTTACTTTTATACTCACAACACTTTTTTTACTAACCTTTTTTCTTAATTTGCGTGCCAAATTTAAAATAATGAAATTAAAAATGAGACGGAGGGAGTATATATGTATCAAATTGTACTCCCTCCGTCCCGGTTCACTTGGCACCAAAATGAATGGCACAATAACTAAGGAAAAGTAAGAGAGAGAGAAAAAGTGTAAGAAAATGTTGTGAGTATGAAGAATTAAATAGGAGAGAGAATGAGTGGGAGGAATAGTTAGGAGAGAGAATGTTGTGAGTGTAAAAGTGAAGTAGGAGAGAGAATGAGTGGAGGGAATAGTGAATATTCTTTTCCATTTTGGGTGGTGCCAAGTGAAGTGGGACGACCCAAAATGGAAATTAGTGCCAAGTGAAGTGGGACGGAGGGAGTATATAATATGTCATTTAATGATTATAAATTATTGTAGCTAATATAATAATGATGTGATAGAATACACATAAAAATGGTTAGAAAATTTGGTGTTTGAGGGATAACTTGACATGTGATGTGATACATAAAAATTAGGCGTTAAATTATTGGTGATCCCTTAAAATAAAATCCAAAATAATGGGTTGGTCACCACCTATAAAATAACTTGACCGCTGCAGTGGGACTGGGCTACAACTGAGGGGCATTATTAATTTCTCTCTCTCTCTCTCTCTCCCTCTCAAAAGGTTTTGAATAAAATAAAATAAAATAAAAAAGGAATTAGTATTTTTTTTATTTTTTTTTGATATCCAGGTTTTCGGCTTCGCCGGACTAATCCTGGACCACCAGCTACCGGCCCCTCAATGACTGGCGGAGGTAAACCGCGGGATATGCCCGAGGTAGTCAGGGTGGCAGCACCTCTTATACTCCTGGTCCCAAGGGAGCCCTCCTACAAGGCATTTACATCACTCTTACATCACCAATTAATTGGCTGCTCCAGCTGCTCCTGCCAAGATTTGAACTTCCCACGCTGAGGTTGCAAGCCCAGCAATGTTGCTTCTTTAACCGCTCGAATGTGCTCCGGGAGACTCCTAAGAATCCTGAAACTCATGGTATATATTTCCACGTATAAGATCCCAAATTAGTATCTTTTTAGTTCCAAGTAGGGGTGTTCACGGTCCAGACTGTTTCGAATTTTGCCAAAATTTTAGAATATCAGGACCGTACCAATACTTCGATTCTGTAAAAATTTAGAATCAGAACCAGGCCATTACATTATAAAACCGGTCACATTGGTCCGATTTTAATGATCCGATTCCGTCGATTATATAAATTACAATAAGCTATATTTTTTTTACGATAAAAAATATTCAATTGAATATTATCACTAATTAAATAAATAAATAAAATTTAAAAAAATCTAATATCTAATATACAATACAAGGGGGTTTTAACCGCCTCTTAGCCTAGGTATAAGTGGTGGCTGAGATTCATTCTTCTAAAATTGATCCAACGGCCCATATTAACTCAGCACCCCACGTTCTCTCCTTTTCCCTCTACCTATTCCTCACGTCCCTCATCCTCCAATTTTTTGTCTGGGTTTTTAAAAAAGTACCCTCCTCTAAAATTGATCTCTTCTACTCTCCCTTTCACCTTCTCTCTCCATCCCGTTTCTCTCTCTCCGTTTCTCTCTCTACTCCATCTCTCCGGCGACCCCCTCCCCACCGTTGGAGATCGAGTTTTCGTCGGGGGATTTGAGGTTGGAGAAAGGTGCAGCGATTCGATGGAAGGCAGAGTTAGGGTTTCGCGGTGGCCGAGAGGCAGATTTGAGCGGCGAAAACAAGTTGCTAACTCTCTGTTTTTTCATATGCTAATCAGGTGGCTGAGAAGACGAAATCGGAACACGGGAATCTTCATTGGCGCGGATAGCAGATTCAAGAGTCGAGGTAGGATGAAGCCGTCGGCGGGTGGAGCGACAATAATTGCTCTCTTCATCAGAGCATCTTAAATCCGAGATTTCTTTCAATTACATAACCCAATTGAGGATGTAAGAATATATAAAGTTGTATTGTGTTAAATTGAACAGGGGAAAAAGGAGGTGAGTTTGTAAGAAGGGAGAAGAGGTTGTATATGAATGTGAAGAAGGAGCCGGACAAGTATGGGGGTGGAATTCTTCCGGCAATTCAGATCTGAAATTTTCGGGCGAAAGTAAAGGGGAAGGGGTGGGGTTTTCAGTCGGATTGGGACTAACTATGGGAGTGGGATGAAGGAGAGAAGTGGTTAGGATGAAGAATTCCTTTGGAGATTTTTTTTTTGAATTCTTTAAGAAGAAAGAGAGAGAACCGAGAAGAAGAGGTGGGAATAAGGGGTGGTGGGGTGTGGGAATGGGAGAAGGTAGGGGTTGAGGAAGGGTGGCCGATGGTAGATGTGGGGAAGGAGGCGGAGAAGAAGAGGAGGGTTTTCACTTTTTTTTTCTTTTGATCCAACTAAAGAAATGTAGAGAGGGATTTACAGAAGAAAGAATTGACAATAATTTTGAGAAAAAAATAAATATATTTTGAAACAAAGCATTTACGCAAAATTATATGCACCCTTATGAAATGTCATACTACTTTAAATATAAAACATTTGGTTAAAAAATAATTTTGAAGAAAATATATTTTGTGTTAGTAAAAAATTTTTGACCAACGTTTTTTTTAACAAAACTTGTGGTGTTAGATATGTTTAATTTAATTAATGGGCTTTAAATACTCCCTCCGTCCCATTATTTACTTCACCATTTTGACTTCGGCACGCAAATTAAGAAAATGGGTGGGAAGAAAAAATGTTGTGAGTGTAATTTGAAAATAGGAGAGAGAAATTTGAAAATAGGAGAGAGAATGAGTGGAGGGAATAATAAATTATAATGGTGTTGTGAGTATTAAAATAATATAGGAGAGAGAATGAGTGGAGGGAATAGTAAAGATTCTTTGCCAAAAAAGAAAAGGTGAAGCTTTTAATGGGACATCCAAAATGGCAAAAAGTGAAGTTATTAATGGGACGGAGGGAGTATTCTTTTAGAAAGGTTAATATGAGAAGGTCATATATATTTTACATATTAAATTAATTTTGTAACAAATTTTATTTGATTTTTCTCTCAAATTTTGTACCGCAAAATGTATCCATTTGAGAAAAGTTTTTTTTTTTTTAAATGTTGAGATAATTTTGTTGGGAAAAAAATGATCATAGATTTTATTTACAAAATAATTTTAGTTTTGGGTTTCAAAAAAATCTGATTGAGATTTGTTTTTTTTATAAAAATAATAGATTCTTTGCTCAAAATTAATTATAGATAAATTTGTAAATGAAAAATAATACATTTTAAATTTAAGAAATAAAATAATTTTAAATTACTTGAAAAAAATTAATGATTATTTTTTGACCCATTTTTTTTCTACATTTAAAGAAATTAAAAGGGTACTAAGCATGTTTATAGGCTAAAGTAATGGTGATTGTGGTTTTTTTTTTTTTTTGCAAGGTAACTATATATTTGTATAACTTAATTAAAATGATAAGCATATATTATCGGGAGAGTGCATATTTTTCGCAAGAGATGTGCTAGAAATAGGGAAGTTTCCAAAAAACTGTTTCACTCTTTTGAAAGTTGACTTTTCCTTTAAAACGGAGTCCAAATCTCCTCCCTCCTTATAATAGTGACTCCTAACTAGGGATGGCAACGGGGCGGGTTTGGGGCAGGTTTTTCATTTCCCGAACCCGCCCCCTATAGTGATATAACATTACCCGAACCAGCCCGCCCCGTTATTTGCATTACCCGAGCCCGCCCCGCCCCGATCGTTAACCAAGGCAGGTTACTACTGCTGCACGAACTTTGCCATCCACAAAATGGGCCATTGGTTTCATGACAAACTGACTTAAGAGCCTCGGCCCAAAGCAAAATAATATTCTCGTATTAAATTTTTCGAAGTTCTAAAAATTATTCTGCTGTGGCGGAGGAATAAGTAAGGGTATTTAAGTAATTTCACACCTAATCGGGGTGGGACGGGGGTAAACCCGAACCCTATAAAAACCCGACGGATTTTCAAAATTGCTTCCCAAACCCGACCTATTAGGGTCGGGTCTTTTCGGGTTCGGGGTGGGTTTCGGATTTTTGCCATCCCTACTCCTAACATATCACCTTATTCTCCATATGTAATTGGTCCAACTCATCTAATACTACTTACACTTTCCTACCTCTAATTTTCCTCCATTATTCCTGTCAATTAAACACCCCCCCCCTTCAAACACCACATATCTTTTCTATTCTTAATTACATCAACCATTTAAAATCCTAATTATCCTCTCAACAATAAACTGCTCTACCAACAGTAACGACCCCAATATTATGATTCAAAGAAGGCGTCAACTCCATCAGACAAACAAATAATAGGATAGGAGATAGGGGATGGGGGATGGGTTATGGACTATTATTATTATTTAGGATCATTTATTTAAGGAGTGTAAATTAACATAATAATTACTATTATATATAATTATGTTTATGAACGATTTTAAAATCTTTCAAAAAAAAATGATTTTAGAAAAAACGTTTGTACCTAAATCAATTAAAAAATCATTCGTTACTTAAATTTTTGTTTCCAACCTTGGGTAAAAATAGGATATGAGATAGGGGATAACTTATGGATTATAATTATTATTAATTATTTTTTTGATTAATGGGTTGGGTTGGGGTTACGAAAAAAAAATAATGGTAAAATGGGGATTAAGAAAATATTTTTTTTGACTAACCCTAAATGGATAACAGTCCCGAATAATCGACTTCCTCATATTCTCTACGGTAGTTACACAAACAAACTACCCTCCATCAAATGTTGATTATGGAACAAAGTAATCATCAGGATATTGGTGGTTCAGATTTAAAGTTACAAAAGTGATCCAACGGCTGAAATTAACAATGGCTTACCATTTGTATGTGTCATGCCCCAGTGTGCACTTACAATACTGTAATGTTGACTCCAAGGTACAATGCTATAATATGACTTTAGAGTCATTTATATATAAAAATTGTACTACTAAAATGGCCTAATAGTCGACTTTCCTAAGTTTTCTAAAAAGACGTAAGGGACACTCAATTTGGGATGAAGGGAGCAACCATATTGTACTTTATGGCCACTATCACTTACTACGTATAATATATGTATAAAGTGTGAATGTAATGTGGTACATGTAGTTAGCATGCAATTTTAGTTTCCCCACATCTTTCTCTTTTCATACTGTCTCCCTTTTCATACTGACCCGTGCCAATGGCACGGGCATTTAAGTACTAGTTCAAACTACAAAATAGACTCATTAAACATTAATTGTCACTTTCAAACTTAACCATAACATAGAAAAAAAATTAAAACTAAAATCTAAAGATTACACCATCAAGTTGACTTTGTCACCTTCAAGTTTCAACTTTGTAACACAATTGTTTGTATCATAAATACAAAACAAACAAAAATATATATATATAAATCAATGTAGAAACAACAAAAAACAGAGGTCGTATGTTCTGCAATTTTGTACGCAAAAAAAAATTAAGAGATGCGTAGCTTCTCTTTCTCTGCAGCTGCGCCGTCGATAAGAGATAGATGGTGGTGGCGTGGTGGGACTGATGCGTCGAACTCAGGGTGCCATGTAGCCTTTAAGAATCAAATTGATTTCTATTAAAGAGATTTTATATATATATATATACTCCCTCCGTCCCGTCCGACTTAGGACGTTTAGGTTGGGCACGGGGATTAAGGAAAAAGTGTAAGTGGGTGGATGTTGTGAGTATGAAAAGTGATGTAGGTGAGAGAAAGTGGGGTAGGGAGTAATGAGTGAAAATTTGTTGTGAGAGTAAATGTGGGTCCCATTAATAAAGTACTTTTCATTTTGGGGTTGTCCTAAGTCGGATGGGATGCCCAAAATGGAAAAATGTCCTAAGTCGGACGGAACGGAGGGAGTATATATATATATATATATATATATATATATATATATATATATATATATATATATATATATATATATATATATATATATATATAGGGTCCTATAATAATGAGAACCAAATTTATATGAGAACCATAAGAACCACTAACAGCCATTGGATTAAAAAACACTTCAATGCTCCAGATTAAAAAAAAAAGATAGAGGGGTGACATTTTCGTAATTATTGTGAACTTTTAAGGTCAGCCGCATACATCATCTTTCTAACTGTCACGTCATCATTTAAAATCTTCCTTAAATTTCAAAATAAAATATCTCAATATCTATAAGTCGAAAAAAAATTTCGAAAATACTGATTTTTTTTGTTTTGACGAGACGATTCAAACTAGATCCCTGAAGATAGGATTTTGAAAAAATAATATTGAACAACGTGGTCTTGGCCAAGTCCTTGTTTACACTAGCTAATTAACTAGTGTACACTAGTTAGTTTAGTAATGTACACTAGCTAATTAACTAGTGTACACAAGTTAATTAGCTAAGTAATGTACACTAGCTAGTGTACGCTAGTTAAGTAATGTACACTAGCTAATTAGATAGTGTACACTAGGTGAAAATGGGCATGACTTACAACGACCTTTATAGCTTTAAAACCTTGTATGAAAATTTTGGTTTTTATAATTTATCCCTGCATTGCATGTTCAGAAAATATTGCCAATAAGTTGTTGTTCTGATAACTACAATTTAGAAGCTCTTATTCAATAAAGACAAGTTTGACTACACCATAAATACCTGCTGGCTCATGAGAATTTCAACCGCAACATTCACATCACCATCGGCAAAGAGCAACTTCTACACGTATGCAATTAATCCCAAATGCACTAATCATTATTATTTCGTATAAATTTATTATTGGTATGTAGAAATTTATCACATCGTGTGAACACACCTCAGAAAAATATAGAGAACCGACAATTGTTAGGATGAAACATCAACATTTTTTGTGTTCAAATAAGAGTGTACACTAGCTAGTGTACACTAGTTAATTAGCTAGTTGTTGTGCAATCGCAGCGGAAGCAAGAACACAAAACTAAGAACACACACAAGCAATTAATCGGGAAATCGAAAGAGAAAGAGAAGAGATTAATTGGGGTTTTGAAGCCTCCGTTTCTGTATATTATTTGCTCAAAATCTGTACAAGTATATTAGGTTACAAGGCGTGTATTTTATATGCCTACAAACCTAACCCTACTTACATTCGGATAGCCCAGAAACCCAAAGCCCAAAACCCCCCAGCCAGCTTGAGGCGTGCGCCTCAAGCAAACCATGCGCCCGCCTGGAGATGTGCAATTCCAAGCTGCAACTACGGCGTTTGATGCGCCCGCCTGAAGACCCTCCATGCGGCCGCCTCAAACCAAGAACGATAAGCTCCATCCTCTGCAAACCAGGCGCTCGCCTCACACTTTGTGGGGCGCCCGCCTCAAGCTAAGAGAGATCCAGCCAATACAACGAGCCACATCCAACAATCTCCACCTTGGCGAGTGATCACCCAAACCAATGTAAGATACAAGGAACCAGCTCGAACCTCCCCATCTCTAACAACTCGAGATGTGCAACAAATCCAAGCAATGCTTGAACTTGTCGATGTAACCTTGGCTTTGTCAACATATCCGCGGCATTCTCCGTAGTGTGAACCTTCTCTAGCACCACCTCACCCATATCGATCAACTCCCGAATCTTGTGAAACCGAACATCAATGTGCTTCGACCGTTGATGATAAATGTGATTCTTCGCTAGAAATATCGCGCTTTGACTGTCACAAAGCAACTTCACTCCACCTTGCTCAATGCCCAACTCGTTGACCAAACCCCGAAGCCATAGGGCCTCCTTTGCAGCTTCAACCGCTGCCATATACTCCGCTTCCGTTGTAGACAATGCAATGATAGATTGGATCATAGATCTCCAACATATGGGTCCACCACCAAGAGTAAACGCATAACCCGTAGTCGACCTCCTCCTATCCAAGTCACCCGCATAATCTGAATCAACATACCCCACAACTGAAAGCTCCTCACTCTTACCTCCAAACATGATGCCGTAATCCATAGTGCCCTTCAAATATCAGAGAATCCACTTAAGCGCTTCCCAATCTTTGTTTGCCGGATTCGCCATATACTGCTAACCACACTAATGGCTTGCGCCAAATGCGGCCTCGTGCAAACCATAGCATACATGAGACATCCCAGCTGCGCTTGCATAGGGAACCTTTGACATCCTCTGAATTTCTTCGTCGAACTCGGGAATCGAGGCGAGATAAACTAAAATGACTCGCCAATGGTGTCTTCACGGGTTTTGCATCCCGCGTATTGAACCTCTCCAACACCTTCTCCACATATCCGGCTTGAGACAGCCACAATCTCCTAGATTTTACGTCTCGGCGAATCTCCATCCCAAGAATCTTCTTGGCTTCCCCCAAATCCTTCATGTCAAACTCTCTACTCAACAAGGCCTTCAACCTGATTGACCTCGTTCTTACTCCTACCCGCGATAAGCATATCATCCACATACGATGAGAAAAATACAAGAGCCATCATCAAGGCTCTTCACATAAACGCAAAGCAATCATACTCACAACGCTTGTAGCCAATACGTACCATGTAGGAGTCAAACCTCGTATACACTGCCTCGGAGGCGCTTCGGCCCATAAAGTGACTTCTTCAATCTACAAACCAAACGCTCCTGCCCGGGCTCCGTGAACCCATGTGGTTGCTCCATAAAAATCTGCTCATCCAACTCACCATGTAGAAACGCAGTTTTCACATCCATCTGCTCCAACACCAAATCATAGTGCGCTACAAGATCCAACACAATCCGAATGGAAGTATGTCTCACAACAAAGCGAAAAATCTCATTATAATCCACCCCCTCTCGCTGCGAATACCCCTTTGCTACCAAACGAGCCTTGAACTTTTCCCCCTCTTTTTCTGATACTGCCTCCTTGCGCTTGAAGATCCACTTGCAACCAATAGCACGTTTTCCTTTAGGAAGCTCCACCAAATCCCATGTATCATTCTTGTACAGTGACTCCATCTCCTCCGCCATAGCAGTTACCCACTTGTCCTTTTCGGACTGTTTATAGCCTCCTTAAAAGTACTCAGGTCTCCACTACTAAGAACAAGAACATATGAAGCCATGTCTTCAAACCCATACCTGACCGGTGGCTTGATTACTCTCTTAGGTCTTCCAACCGAAGTACTAGCCACTTCTTGTGTAGGTTCCTCGACTCGGAAGAGTGAGATCCGCATCGATATTATCCTCACGTAGCTCCACCTCAATAACTTGCTTCTCGCCCTCCTTGCTTTACGGCACCTTCTCCTTATCATCATGAGTACACTTCAACATAGCCTTTTCATCAAAGACTACATCCCTACTAATCACCACCTTGCTTGACTTGGGATCCCAAAGCTTGTATCCTTTCACACCTGTTTCATACCCGAGAAAGACACACTGTTTTGACTTTGGGTCAAGCTTCGACCGCTCTTCACCAGGAATATGCACATAGGATGGACACCCAAACACCCGGATATCGGTGAAGTCTACCTCATTACCCGTCCATACCTCCTCCGCAAACCTGTTATCCAAAGAGACTCTAGGTGATCTGTTAATCAAGAAACATGCCATACTCACCGCATCAGCCCAAAAGTTCTTTGCCAATCCCGCATTGAATCGTAGACACCTAGCCCTTTCCGCAATAGTTACGTTCATCCTCTCGGCCACACCATTTCTTTGTGGTGTCTTGCGTACCGTGTAGTGCCTCTTGATTCCATGCTCTCTGAGAACTTCTTGAACTCGCCATCTGTGTACTCTGTCCCATTATCACTCCTCAAACACTTGATTTTCCGCCTGTTTGGTTTTCCACTTGACTTTCCACACCTTGAACTTCTCAAAAGTCTCGACTTGTGCCTCATGAAGTAAACCCAAACCTTCTTCGAAAAATCATCAATGAAAGTCACGAAGTAATAATGTCCTCCTCTAGATTACATTCGACCGGCCCCCACACATCTGAATGAACGTAATCAAGAATGCCCTTTGTTGTATGCTTACCCGTCTTGAGCTGCACCTTATTACGCTTTCCAAGAACACAATACTTGCAAAACTCAAGTTTACAAGTCTTCACACCCTTCAACAACTTACGTTTATGAAGTTCCCGCATTCCCCTTTCACCCATGTGACCAAGCCTCATATGCCATAGAAGGGCATCAGTATCAACCTCCGACTCAACAGATGTGACTCCACCTACAACCGTGCTTCCGAGCAACCTGTAAATGTTCTTGGAGCCTTTCTCACCCTTCATCACAACCATAGCACCCTTAACAACTTTCAGTACTCCACCTTGAGCCTTATAGTTCATACCATTAGCATCCAAGGTACCCAATGAAATTAGATTTTTAGAGACCTCCGGAACATGTCTAACATCACATAACGTTCTAACTACACCATCATACATCTTAATTCTTATAGTTCCTATGCCAGCAATTTTACATGTAGCACCATTACCCATAGTAACTATACCAGAATTAACTGACCTGTAGGTATCGAACCAATCACGATTCGCAGTCACGTGAAACGAACATGCTGAATCCAGAATCCAAACATCTGTCGGGTGCTCCACAGCTGATGAAGTCGTGAGCATATCTCCATCCACATCCTCTGAGCAATCTTCAACCACATTGGTGACTTTGAAGATCCTTCCTTGCCTTTACCGTTCCCCTTCTGCGGACAATTCTGCCTCTTGTGCCCCTTCTCCCCACACTTGAAACAATTCCCCTTGTACTTCTTCCTTGACTGCGAACGAGAATTCTGCCTCTGCTGTGAGTTATCGGAACTGGGGTTCTCCCACGTTCCTGATTTTCCTTCACAAATAACCCCTCACCCGCAGGTTCATCAACGGACTTCTTCCGTTTATGAAAAGCTAGAAGAGCTTCTGTGACCGGTTGCAACTCCACGGTATCCTTCCCCCAAGTCAACGTAGTAACAAGATTTTCGTATGTCGAAGAAGTCGGCAACGAATTCAGCAACATCAACGCCTTGTCCTCTTCCTCGAACGTCACCTCCACCCTAACCAAATCATTGAGTATTTGGTTAAACGTGTGGATATGAGCCTCAAGATCCGAACCCTCTGCCATCTTAAGCCCATACAACCTTTGCTTGAGATGCAACTTGTTCGACAGCAATTTTGACATATACCGGCCCTCCAAAATCTCCCAAACCTTCGTCGGTGATTCCTCATCGATCACGTGATACACCACCTCATCCGCAAGGCACTGCCGTATTGAAGAAACAGCCCGCTCTTGCAACTCCTTCCATGGACCTTCTTCGATATCATCGGGTTTAGTCGAATGTCGAAGAACCTTTCCCAAGCCTGCTTGAACCAAGAAATCCTTCACCCTCCGTTGCCACAACGCAAAGTTTCCATGACCATCAAACTTTTGAACGTCGGACTTCACGGTGATAGAATTCCCCCCAGACATCGCAACCGTGCTCTGATACCAGTTGTTGTGCAATCGCAGCGGAAGCAAGAACACAAAACTAAGAACACACACAAGCAATTAATCGGGAAATCGAAAGAGAAAGAGAAGAGATTAATTGGGGTTTTGAAGCCTCCGTTTCTGTATATTATTTGCTCAAAATCTGTACAAGTATATTAGGTTACAAGGCGTGTATT
The DNA here is from genome assembly GCA_022495995.1 of Adenophora triphylla var. japonica. NCBI lineage: Eukaryota > Viridiplantae > Streptophyta > Magnoliopsida > Asterales > Campanulaceae > Adenophora > Adenophora triphylla. Next base: position 70,037 of record JAFEMH010006528.1, read on the forward strand.
TTATATGCCTACAAACCTAACCCTACTTACATTCGGATAGCCCAGAAACCCAAAGCCCAAAACCCCCCAGCCAGCTTGAGGCGTGCGCCTCAAGCAAACCATGCGCCCGCCTGGAGAAGTGCAATTCCAAGCTGCAACTACGGCGTTTGATGCGCCCGCCTGAAGACCCTCCATGCGGCCGCCTCAAACCAAGAACGATAAGCTCCATCCTCTGCAAACCAGGCGCTCGCCTCACACTTTGTGGGGCGCCCGCCTCAAGCTAAGAGAGATCCAGCCAATACAACGAGCCACATCCAACACTAGTGTACACAAGTTCTTGTGAACATTGAAATTAAACTTGGGTACACTAGCTAAATTGCTAGTGTACATTAATTAACTAGTGTACACTAGCTAGTGTACATTACTTAACTAGCTAGTGTACACTAGTTAATTAGCTAGTGTTGCAACATAAGGATTTACCGTCACCGATGATTCAGGACGATCCAAATCTCCTAAACCAGCAATAACTGAAGCAGCACTTCTACTAGTACTAGAGAAGCTTTTTGAGGTGGTCTTGAATCTTCCAGCCGTGAATGCGTAAGATATCGTCTTTTAAGCTAAACAAGTTAATGTTGCCTAGTCTGACATCTTTCATATATCACGTTCTTAAACAGTTTGAGTGCCTTCTGTTTAAAAAGATAAATGAATTATTTATGAATATACTCCCTCCGTCCCGTTATTTACTTCACCATTTTGGCTCCGACATGCAAATTAAGAAAATGGGTGAGAAGAAAAAATGTTGTGAGTGTAATTTGAAAATAGGAGAGAGAAATTTGAAAATAGGAGAGAGAATGAGTGGAGGGAATAATAAATTATAATGGTGTTGTGAGTATTAAAATAATGTAGGAGAGAAAATGAGGGAATAGTAAAAATTCTTTTAAAAAAGAAAAAAAAGTGAAGCTTATTAATGGGAATATATTTGATATTCACAATGATGGAGATATCTCTCCAATTTAAATAATTTCGTGCTTGAGACATTTTATTGTAATTGCTTTTGAATAATCGCTCGGTCTATAAAAATGTTCCCATTTAACTATTCAAACATTTTAGAGGTATATTTTTCATTCCATCATTATCCTTATTCCTTAATGAAAGTAAGAATGACCTTAATTGAAGGTAAAAGTTTTGCATGTAGCATGTAGCAAATTGAAGGTAAAAGTTTTGCTACACAAATTGAAGGTAAAAGTTTTGCATGTAGCTAGTGTACACAAGTCCTTGTGTACACTTCTACTAGTAAACTAGTTAATTAACTAGCTAGTGTACACTAGTTAATTAGCTAGTGTACACAAGTCCTTGTGTACACTAGTTAATTAGCTAGTGTACATTACTTAACTAGCTAGTGTACATTACTTAACTAGCTGTTGTACACTAGTTAATTAGCTAGTGTACACAAGGACTTGACCAAGACCACGTTGTTTAATATTATTTTTTCAAAATCCTATCTTCAGGGATCTAATTTGAATCGTCTCGTCAAGACAAAAAAATCAGTGTTTTCGAATTTTTTTTTTCGACTTATAGATATTGAGATATTTTATTTTGAAATTTGAGGGGATTTTAAATGATGACGTGGCAGTTAGAAAGATGATGTATGCGGCTGACTTTAAAAGTTCACAATAATTACGAAAATGTCACCCCCTCTATCTTTTTTTTTAAAATTTGGAGCATTGATGTGTTTTTAATCCAATGGTTGGGTTTAGTTCTCATGGTTCTCATATAAATTTGGTTCTCATTTGAATAGCTACCTATATATATATATATATATATATATATATATATATATATATATATATATATATATATATATATATATATATATTTATAGATAATCGGTCCGGTTCCGATCCAGAATCGTGTATATTTTTTTCGAAATTAGGACCCTATCAAATAATCGGTTCCGTAAAAGTTTCGAACCAGGACCAGACCAATACTATTACTTTGATCCGATTTTTACTGTTCTGATTCGATTTTATCGGTCCAATTCGATTTCACGAATTTTTTGAAAAGCCCTAGTTACCACCAGAAAAGGCAAGCTGGAGTTATATGTCACATGTGGGTTGAATTGGCCAAATCTTGAATTTTTTTTTCAAAATATTCCCTTTAAAAAAATATATCCCAAAATAACAACCATTTCAAACTATTAACCAAAGTAATTTTTTTTTTAAACTCGCTACACGGTGTAGCGAGTTTATAATTTTTTTCGTTAAAACTCACTACATGGTGTAGCGAGTTTAAATTTTGATATTAAAAAAAAAAAACCTTAAATTTGAGCTAGCTACTCGGTGGGGCAAAACACTAAAACCGTCCCACCCCTTCACCACCATTGCTTCCGCCGCCAACCATCAAAACCCCACCCTCCTCCATCTCCAAAGATCACCCTTGGCAAACCCTTATAGCCTTCCACCACTAACCTGCGGCAAACCCTAAGCCGCCCCACCCAAACACCACCAGTCACCTCCGCCATATCCACAATTCATTCACCACCCTTGGCAAACCATTATGCCGAAACCACCCTAACTCCATAACCCATTTCCAAAAATCAACCATCGACAAAAACCCTAAAAATCCAAAACCCTAAAACTACTACAAAAACCACCCACTTTCGCCTCTAGCCCCACCCATACCATAGTTGGCAAAACCCATGGTTGAAACCCCCTCTTCTCCAACTTACTTCTCCACCCTTCTAAATCACACCACCCTCGGCAAACCATAATGGCTGAAACCCTCACCTTGGCAAAACCCTAGCTGTTGTAATCTCTAATGTGATCACACCATCTACCAAAACAACCCACGACCAACCCTTCATGTCATGTTCAAAACCCTAGTTGTTTCCCCACCCTACTTGCGACACAACTCTACAGCCGGCCCACCCTCAAATACCATCATCGTCACAAACTCTAAAATTGCCGAAACCCCTCACCACCAATGACACCGCCATCTACGCCACCACTCTTCCCTCTTAAATTTCGCCACCTAAACTCCAACAAACATCACCCTCGGCACACCCAATATCTGAAACCCTATTGTTTCTTTTCTTCTTCTTTTTCTTCAAATTTTTTTTTGGCAAAACCCTATCTGCCGCCCCACTCTATCTTCTTTCCTCTCAACTAACGTCCCACCATCTCTCTTCTGTGTTACTTTATTTTTCCCACCCAAAGCACCATCATTCTTAGCCTCTTATGGCTACCACTCGGTGCTTACCACCCTCGACACAACCCAATCGCCGAGACTCACCAACTCTCCCCTTACCATACCAACAACAAACCCCTCCTTACAATCCCTGACACAACCTGCTATACCATCTCTACCATATCCATCTCAACTCCACTCGCTAACAAACCTGCTGATTCAACCCCCGATGTCATCACACCGGCCCTAACACCAACCAACTCAGCCAGCCAACCAGCTGATGCCACTCCTGATGTGATAACACCAGCAACCGCATCACATCAGAAACCACATACACGTCCGAGAACACATCCAACTCCACCCTCCATCAAACCCGGTTCATCCCATCACTATTCAAGATTGGAATTATACAAGGATCGTTCATCTTTCTGGGGTATATTAGAAATATTATATTATCAAGTATATATTGTGTTATATATTATGTTTATTTTATTACCAAACTTAGAGATTGTGTATATCAAATACAAATTCAAATTTTGTAAATCTAGAAAAATTAGTTTAGATCATTCTCTTGTAATCTTATAAATATATAACTCTTGTATCATAATAAAATTAAGTCTTTCTTATCAACCCTTCTTCTCTCATTTATATGATTGACTTCGTCTAAGCTTTCTTTACTCCAATAGTTTTTGGTCCAAATATTTTGTAACCAATAGCTTTTGTAGACAATTATTCAGCAATCAAGAATTGTAAGATTAGTAATACTGAGTGGTCTTGATCAGATCACTTTAGAGAGGGATACAATTGAGATAGATGTAACTTTTTCAAGCTAAAAAGTTTAATCAAAAAGTTGAATAGTGATGTCGTGCACTGGGGGTTGTCTCAAGGTGGGAGCAGCCAAGACGAAAGGGGGAGCCTTGCAGCAAACCTGGACAGGCGGCTTGGACACGGGGCACGACTCGTGCTTACGAGCACGACTCGTGAAGAGAACCAGCACGACTGTTTTTGTTGTCATGCCTCGTACCACGAATGAAGTTGCAAGGAACGACTCGTGAAGGCGGTCACGAGTCGTGATCGACGTGATTTTAGAATCCGATTTGTTTCCTAATTACTGTTTTGATGATTTATTTTTTGGGCTTTTAGTCTTTTCCTTTTCCAAGTTGATTAGGGTTGTGTGGGGAGTATTTATACTTGTTTTAGTTTCTTGAAAACACTAGACTTTTATCAATTAAATTTCAGTTTGCTTCTTTGCAAAAACCCTTGGTCAATTCTATTGGCTTGCAGAAGATCTTCCTTGGAAGTTCTTGTTATCTAAGGAATTGCGATTCCTTGCAGAAGGTTTTGATTTCGATCAAGCCTTGGTTACTATTCCGCTGTGTTACTTTACATCAGTTGGTATCAGAAATCAGACGATCTTAGGGTTCTCTGACGAAGTGATGGCTAACGATGGGGGAAACAACAGCGACATCACTACAATCCTTGAACGCATGGCATAGAAGGAAGCAGCAGCCATAGAACGTATGTGGTTAGACAGAGAGCATCGCGATCGACAGCATGCAGAATTATTGGCGGCTTTGGTTCAGATGCGGGTAGGTGGTGGCGGTGATGCCAACCCACAAAATCGGGCAGGTCCTCGCGGGGAAAATCTCCACCATGATGATCCGATGGGCGGGGATGTTTCTGAAAATGATGAAGGTGAGGCCAGGGCAGCGCCTCCTCAAGACCAACACCTAAGATTAGGGCGGATATTCCGGTCTTTAATGGTGAGTTATCTATCTAAGAATTTTTGGATTGGCTTTCGGAGGTTGAAAAATTCTTTCGTTTGATGCGTATTGAAGAAGATAGAAAAGTCCCATACGTTGCTTACAAACTGCGTGGTGGTGCATCTGCATGGTGGGATCAATTGTCTAGACTGCGTGAAGGGCAACCTGAAATTCGTTATTGGAACCATATGAAGAGGGAGTTAAGGGAGCGTTTTCTTCCACGAGATCATGATCAGGATCTCTATATGAAATTCTTATCTTGTAAGCAAGGTATTCGAACAGTTGATGAATATGCTCATGATTTTCATGCACAATCGGCACACACTGATCTATATGAAACAGAGTCACAAATGATTGCTAGATTTATTTAAGGTCTTCGGGTGAATATTAAACATCATATAGAGTTATTTACTACCTACTCTTTGAATGAGGCTATTTCTAGGGCGAGAAAGGCTGAAAGACAACTGGCGACTACATATCGTGCTCCGACCACATTTAGGAGGTTTGGTGATGCTTCTTCTTCGGGTGGCAATGGACAATTATCGGGTGCTAATGTCGATGGAGGCAAGGAGATTTCTCAGGTTGCGGGTCCTAAGGTTGATGATGGCAAGAAGACTACAACTCCGGCTCCTGCGCAAAATCCACCGGCTCTTCGAAACACCAACACACAAGGTAATAATCCTTATGCAAAACATTATGGGGATAAATGTTTTAGGTGTAACCAACCAGGGCATATTTCCAATAATTGTCCGTAACGGAGGGGAGTTAATATGGTGGAGCGCGATGAGTATGATGATGGGGAGAATGAAGAGGATGGCGACATGGTCTATATAGATCCCAATGGGGATGATGACAAGGGGGACGAACACGAGTCTTATGTGGTCCGAAAGCTTATGTTGACTACTCCTGCGGAGGAGGCCAATCCGAAGCGACACAACATTTTTCGCACCAAGGGGAAGGTCATTGATTTTGCGGCTATGATCATAGTTGATAGTGGTAGCAGTGAAAACCTAGTGGCTCGTGGCTTGGTGGAGAAATTAAAACTCGAGGTACGCAAGCATCCTACTCCTTACTCTGTGGGGTGGATTAACAATGTTGGCACTATTAAGGTACATGAGCAATGCCTTATTCCTTTTACTATTGGTAGCTATAAGGATGATATTTTATGTGATATAGTAGATAAGACTGCATGCCATTTATTGTTGGATAGACCTTGGCAATTTAATCTTGGTATTGTGCATAATGGGCGGGAGAATTTTATTCGTTTTACGAAAGATGGGGTTCGTTTTCATTTACATGCTTTGAAAAGTGGTTCTAGTGGTAAACCAAAGGTGAAACCTATTGTCTCTTTGTGTACTGCCAATGAGTTTGTTGAGGATTTTGTGGATGCTCCTTTTGTGTTTGCGGTGGTGCAAAAGGGAGTATTGGGACATGTTAGTTTGGTCCCTACATCTTTGCAGTCATTATTAGATGAGTATCGTGATGTTATGCCTGACGAGCTTCCTGCAGGATTACCTCCCTTGCGTAATATACAACATAATATTGATTTGGTGCCAGGTGCTTCTTTGCCTAATCTCCCACATTACAGGATGAGTCCCGCAGAACATGAGATTTTGCGTGAACAGGTGGAAGCTTTATTGAAGAAGGGTTATATACAGGAGAGCATGAGTCCATGTGCAGTCCCGGCTCTACTTGTTCCTAAGAAGGATGGTACTTGGCGGATGTGAGTGGATAGTAGGGCAATCAACAAAATCACTGTTAAGTACAGGTTTCCGATTCCTCGTTTGGATGACATGTTGGATATGCTTAGGGGTTCCAAGGTGTTCTCCAAAATTGATTTGAAGAGTGGTTATCATCAAGTTCGTGTTAGACCGGGGGATGAGTGGAAGACTGCCTTCAAGACCAAAGAAGGCTTGTATGAGTGGTTGGTGATGCCATTCGGGTTGTCAAATGCTCCTAGTACTTTTATGAGATTGATGCATCAAGTTTTGAAACCTTACAATGGTAAATTTTTGGTGGTTTACTTTGATGATATTTTGATCTATAGCAGGTCGGAGGAGGAGCATATGGAGCATCTTTGGGCAGTTCTGCAAACTTTGAAGGACAATGAATTGTATGTGAATCTCAAAAAGTGCAGTTTTATGCTTGATCATTTGTTGTTCTTGGGCTATATTGTTTCTGCAGATGGTATTCGGGTGGACGAGGACAAGGTTCGTGATATTCGTGATTAGCCTACACCAATGAAGATCAGTGAGGTTCGTAGTTTTCATGGCCTTGCCACTTTCTATCGTCGTTTTATATGGAATTTTAGCACTATTATGGCTCCAATTACGGAATGTATGAAGAAAGGGAAGTTTCTTTGGAATGATGAGGCGACAACTAGCTTTGCTTTGATCAAGGAGAAGTTGTCTAGTGCACCTTTGCTAGTTTTACTCGATTTTTCTAAACCCTTCGAATTGGAGACGGATGCTTCGGTGGTTGGTATAGGAGCTGTTTTGCTTCAAGGCAAGAAACCGGTTGCTTTCATGAGTCAGAAGTTGGAGGAGGCTAAGCGGAAGTGGACTATTTATGAGCTTGAATTCTACGCGGTGGTACAAGCTATCAAGTATTGGGAGAAGTATTTATTGCAGCGTGAGTTCATTCTTCATACCGATCATGAGGCCTTGAAGTACATGAATGGTAAGAAGCCGCTTAATCGTATGCATGCTCGTTGGATTGCTTATTTGCAGCAGTTCACTTTTGTTATTAAACACAAGAGTGGACAACATAATAAGGTAGCAGATGCCTTGAGTCGAAGGGTCAATTTATTGGTGACAATGGAGAATGTAGTTGTGGGTTTTGATTGTTTGAAGGACTTGTATGCGACTGATGTTGACTTTGCAGATGAGTGGGCAAAGTGTAGAGATGGGAATCCTGTCGGATTGTTTTTGTTGCAGGATGGTTTCTTGTTCTATATGGATAAATTATGTATTCCACAGGGTTCTGTTCATGAAAGTATTATTGAAGAGGTCCACAAGAAGGGGCATTATGGGAGAGACAAGATGGTAGAGCTCATTGCGAAGAAGTATTATTGGCCATATCTCCGTAGGGACACACACAGATTTGTTTAGAAGTGTATGGTTTGTCAGATCAACAAAGGGCAGTCTCAAAATACGGGTTTGTATACCCCACTGCCTATTCCGGATGGACCTTGAGAGGATATTTCCATGGATTTTGTGCTTGGGCTTTCGAGGACGCAACGTGCCAATGACTCTGTTTTTGTGGTGGTGGATCGTTTCTCTATGATGGCTCATTTTATTCCTTGTCAAAAGACTCATGATGCTTCTCACATCGCGGGTTTGTTCTTTAAGGAGGTTGTCCATCTACATGGGATCCCGAAGTCTATTACATCCGACCGTGACACTAAGTTCCTTAGTCATTTTTGGCGTACTTTGTGGCATATTTTTCAGACAGACTTACAGTTTAGCAGTTCTTTTCATCCGCAGACAGATGGCCAGACGGAGGTGGTAAATAGGACCATGGGTTCTATGATTCGTTGTTTATGTGGTGAGTATCCGAAGAAGTGGGATTTGGCCTTATCAACGGCTGAATTTGCATTAACAACATGCCAAACTGCACGATGAAGAAGACCCCTTTTGAGATTGTGTATCAACGGCCTCCTAAGTATACTCTTGACTTGATTCCATTGCCTAGAGTTCCGGGATATAGTATTGCGACTAAAAACATGGCGGAGATGATTGATGCTGTTCAGACTGAAGTTAAGAAGAACATTGAAGCGTCGAATGCCAAGTATAAGGAGATTGCGGATAAGCGGCGTCGTTTGAAGGTATTTGATGTTGATGACTTGGTAATGGTTCATTTGCGTAAGGAACGGATTCCTCAAGGTACGTATCACAAGCTTCATCCCAAGAAAATTGGGCCTTGCCGGATATCGAAGAAGATCAATGACAATGCCTATGTTGTTGATTTGCCCGAGGGATGGAATATTTCTAATACTTTTAATGTCGCGGACTTAGTTGAATTCCACCCTGATGTTCCCCTTTATTTGGATATGGATTCGGGGACGAATCCTTTTGAAGTGGAGGCGAATGATGTCGTGCACGGGGGGTTGTCTCAAGGTGGGAGCAGCCAAGACGAAAGGGGGAGCCTTGCAGCAAACTTGGACAGGCGGCTTGGTGAGTCGTGCGACAGCATTGGACACGGGGCACGACTCGTGCTTACGAGCACGACTCGTGAAGAGAACCAACACGAATGTTTTTATTGTCACACCTCGTACCACGAATGAAGTTGCAAGGAATGACTCGTGAAGGCGGTCACGAGTCGTGATCGACATAATTTTAGAATCCGATTTGTTTCCTAATTACTGTTTTGACGATTTATTTTTTGGGCTTTTAGTCTTTTCCTTTTCCAAGTTGATTAGGGTTGTGTGGGGAGTATTTATACTTGTTTTAGTTTCTTGAAAACACTAGACTTTTATCAATTAAATTTCAGTTTGCTTCTTTGCAAAAATCCTTGGTCAATTCTATTGGCTTGCAGAAGATCTTCCTTGGAAGTTCTTGTTATCTAAGGAATTGCTATTCCTTGCAGAAGGTTTTGATTTCGATCAAGCCTTGGTTACTATTCCGCTGCGTTACTTTACATCAAATAGCTTGATTAAATGATTCTTAAACAATGTTTATATTTATATATAATTAAATCTTTGATTAAAAAGAGTATAATCCTTCTTCTTTTTTAAAGGAAACATCCTCGCTCTAACCTACAAGATCTCTGAGACATTACAGAGCGCATGGCAATGGCATATTAAGCCACCAAAAGGAGGCTAGATGCACCTTTCCCCACTTAGCACTTATATTCGGATTCATTTCATGATAATGTGACAAAGTTTTACGCTGGTTGTCATAGGCCTACCGTAACCTTTCTCCTTTATCTGGTTTGAGACTGGAAAGGATAAATCCTTGGCGAATTTCGGCACTGAAATTACTCGGGATTTTCGCGCGGACGCGGAAATGCGGTTGTCTTTCGCGGAGGGTTGGTGTCTGAGACCTCGCTTTTCGGGAAAGAGAGGAGTTGCCACGCGGTTTTTGTATTTTGAGCCCAAACGTTGAGAAACGGCTATTGGTTGAAAATGATGTCGTTTTTATTGGTAGCAAAAATTTAGGAAAAGGCTTTTGAAAATGGGGGGTCATTTTTATTGGTAGAAAAAACGAGTAAAAAGCTTTTTAGTACCAGAGATTGTTAGGTTCGGAGGTCACGTTACGTTTCGGGAAGAGTATATTGAGATCACCCGAAACGCCTCGTATGACGAGTCTTTCTACCTTTCTCGAAATCGTGTGCGTGTGTGTGTGTGTGTGTTTGCATTTTGAAATGGGGGCTTGAATGACAAGCTTAATCTTGGTTTGAATGTCAAACATTGATTAGGTGATTCTTTTTGAAAAAGCGAGCGTTTGAATGACAAACGTCGGTTTTGAAGTTTTAGGAAAAGTGGCGCGAATGCGGATTTTAACTGTATATCTTAAGTGTCAAATGTTGACTTTTAAGAAATGAGCGTTTGAATGTCAAACGTCGGATTTTGAGTTTGAAGATGAGCATTTGGATGCCAAACATCATTTCGCGCATTTTGAAAGAGAGTTCGAATGTCGAACTCCGATTTTGAACCGGGCATGTCATTGTTAACGATTTTACCGGAAAAACGTATTAAATGATTTTGAATGTCAAAAGTCGGCTTTTAAGTTTGAAGATGAGCGTTTGAATGCCAAACGTCATTTCACGCATTTTGAAAGAGAGTTCGAATGTCGAACTCCGATTTTGAACCGGGCATTACATTGTTAACGATTTTACGGGAAAAACGTATTAAATAATTTTAAATGTCAAAAGTCGGCTTTTAAGTTTGAAGATGAGCGTTTGGATGCCAAACGTCATTTCGCGCATTTTGAAAGAGAGTTCGAATGTCGAACTCCGGTTTTGAACCGGGCAATACATTGTTAACGATTTTACGGGAAAAACGTATTAAATGATATGCGATCAACGAATCGGGTTGCGACTCGGACTTTGAAAAGTAAATACTATCACGATACAAATGGCTCGGACTTGTAAACGACAGTATTTAAAATGCGGTATCGACGGAATCAAACGATTCGGAATTGTAAAGTACGATCGACGAGCCAAACAGCTCGGAATTGTAAATTAGCGTGAAAGTAAATGACGTTCGACGGATCAAACGGTCCGGAATTGTAAATGACAGGAATTTAAATGACGTTCGACGGATCAAACGATCCGGAATTGTAAATGACATAAAAGTAAACGGAACGGGGTCGGAACGCCATTTTAACCCGAGATTACTTCTCTTACGGGAAGAGAAGAGGATCTAGGGGCTAAAACATATCGGACCCCGTTAGACGGAGGCGTCTACATTTCAACAACGTCGTCCGAAACGGTTGTAGCGACTGGCGCGTAAACCGAGACGGAATGAGAGTTTAGAGAGAGAGGGAGCTACCTATGGCTAGGGTCGGCTCCTTTGGCTCGGTGGGCGTATACGGGATACGAAAGTGTGTTTGGAACGGTGTTTCGAGGTGGCGGGGTTGTATTTGATCAAAATACAGAGTTTTCACGCAAAACGAGGTAAAACCGAGGCTCGGGAGGAGTGAGACCAGTTTAGGCCGTGGGTTTTTTGGGTGAAAGGGAGTGATTTTTGTTGTTATAAATGGCTTTGACAACCTCTGCATTTATAGGTGAATTTTCAGGATCAATCCGGACGGATTGAGAGTGAAAACCAGGGGGTTTTGTGAAACTTTGGAAATTGAGGGACTTGCTGGCAATTCTGAATTTTCTGCAAATGAGTCCGGCCGGACTGAGACTGCATACCAGGGGTATTTTTATCTTTTCACTCTGAATTTGATTGAAGGGTGATGGGGGAGCTGTGACATGTAAGCCACGTGTCCCTGTGACTCACAAGCTCATGGGAGTTCGTGCCATATTTCCCGATTTTGTCTGTTTTTAAAATAACTGTTCGGAAAATGTACGAAATGCCCCCGGAAAGTGCCGAAAATTGCGTTTTTCAGGAAAGCTGTACTTTTACGTGCAACGACGTGTGTTGATTACGCTTTGACGTCGGGATGCACGGGGCAGTTCCGGGACGTCTCGTTGGCTTGGCAACGGGGAGCTTAACGGGTTTCGGTTAACCTGGAGCGGGCCAGTTAACGTATTCTGGTTAACTTTCTAACGGATTTTGACGATCCAGATTTGGGCACTTACAGTTAGCCCCTCAGCGACGTCACTTCCGAAGGAGGTGGGGTCATTGAAAAAAGATAAGGATCCAAATCGGGATGCCTTATGGAGAGAGAGACCTGGGCGGTCAGCTGGCTGGACCCTTAGTGAAAGGATTCCTACGTATCTCGAGCGGGAATCAAGCCGATCGTAGTTCGTAGGTGCAAGGAGCCGCGCGTGGGGACCTTGACCTGAGCGAGACTGTTGGGAGGCGTCTAAACCTGAATGAGACCATCGCGAGGTACCTGAACCTGAATGGAGACTATTGTGAGGCATCTGAACCTGGGATTTCTGAAACCTTCGAGGGCGTGTGGCGCCTCAGACCAGAGTTGCTGAACATACGAGGGCCTGTGGTGCCTCAAACCGGAATTGCTGAAACTTTTGAGGGCGTGTGGCACCTCAGACCGGAGTTACTAGAACATACGAGGGCGTGTGGCGCCTCAAATCGGAGTTGCGAGGATGCGTTTATCCTGAGACGAAGGCGTTCGTGCCTTGAGTACTGGACTCATGATGACTGCCAGGTTTATCCGCCGGGGATAGGGTGGCAATGATGGGAATGGTTGTGTTAAACTGGCGTTATTAACAACACGGAAGGATTGACGTTCTAACGACGGGGTTAGGAACGGGATGTGGTCTCGGGAGAGACTGACACATCGCTGGGGAAAAACATCCAGAGTTCTGACGGGGTAAGTTAAGAACTTAGGGGATTGATTGACGTTTCTTCTTTAGACGGATAGTCTTAGGATCCTGCTGGGGAGGAATGTTCGGGCTTACGGTGATGGCCGAAGTGGGATTGTTTTGCGGGCTTACCTTGATGGCCGCTGTAGTGGGACGATCGGGCTTACGACTGGCGGCCGAGGAAGTGAACGATGGTGAAAACTGATAGAAATTTTGACGTCGGGAGATGGAATTGTGACTTGAATGTCCGGAGACAGGATGGAGCATTTGAATGTCAAACGTCGGTTTGGGGCGGGAATGAGCGTTTGAATGTCAAACGTCAACCTGAGATGTAAATGAGCGTTTGAATGTCAAACGTCAACTTGAGATGTAAATGAGCGTTTGAATGTCAAACGTCAACTTGAGATGTAAATGAGCGTTTGAATGTCAAACGTCAACTTGAGATGTAAATGAGCATTTGAATGTCAAACGTCAACTTGAGATGTAAATGAGCGTTTGAATGTCAAACGTCAACTGGGGATTAAGAATTTAACGTCTGGAGACGAGCGTTAGCGAGAACTAACTGGGAATTTAACGTATGGAGACGAGCGTTAGTGAAAACTAACTGGAAATTTAACGTCTGGAGACGAGCGTTAGTGAGAACTAACTGAGAATTTAACGTCTGGAGACGAGTGTTAGTGAAAACTAACTGGGAATTTAACGTCTGGAGACGAGCGTTAGTGAGAACTAACTGGGAATTTAACGTCTGGAGACGAGCGTTAGTGAGAACTAACTGGGAATTTAACGTCTGGAGACGAGCGTTAGTGAAAACTAACTGAGAATGGATCCTCGGGGGAGGTAGACGTGGCCATACGGTTATAACCGCCGGTTAACGGTTATAACCGCCGGTTAACGGTTATAACCGGCGGTTAAAAAAACCGTTAAGTTCTAACTGTAACCTAACTGTTAACCGTGTACTAACGGTTACGGTTATCGGTTAACGGTTATACACGGTTACACGGTTATACACGGTTAAACGGTTAAAAATGAGGCCCTTTTTTTCAGATTGGTCCTTTTTTAACGGAATAGTTAACTGTTTTGGTTAACTTTTGTACTGTATAACCCCTTTTATTTGAATAAAGAATACTGTTAGTGTAAAATGCAGGTGATATAGTAGATGATTTCCTAAAAGTCCAGGTGATATCGCTGATGATTTCCTGTACTGAAAATTATATAGTTGTATATTTCTTGTTTATTATTTAATGGACTAATGTGCTAATAAACTCTGTATAGTCTATGGTTTGTGTTTATATTTCAGAGTGCAATAGCATCAAAGAAGGAGCTAGACACGTGTGGAAATTGGAAGAAAAGAATTTATACATTTTATGTATAAATTCGTAACTTGGGCAATAACAAACAAAACGTGTGAAGACTTGGTCAAGAGTTGTTGCTGAGTTATAAAAGAAGTACAAGGTTGATAAAGCATGGGAGTACAAGGTGTGGAAGCTTGGCTTGAGGATAAAACAATTTGGTTGCTAAAATTGAGGAAATGGGAGCTAGAATTGTGGAACAACTTCACCCACTCTCCCTATACTTCCTCCACGTGCAAGATCAGCCCCAAGGTTGTTAATTGAGTAGCCTTCAAGTATTTGAAGACTATAAATAAGCTTGGAAGGTTTCATTTGAAGACATGCCAATTATATCATCACATTCACACCTTCGAAAGCTTAGAGATAAAGTTCTTTGTTTGGTTCTTTTTAATCCTTTCTCCCTTGTAATTTCGCACTTGATTACATTGGTATCAAGTTGTGTGAAGGCTAGGATAGGATTCCGTTCTTTATCTCTTGTTCCATTAGTTATAGCTATAGGGAACTTTCGGCTTTGTAAATTCATTTATAGTGATTATAAAGTCTTGCCTAAGAGGCACTCTCAAGTTATATTTATATAACTTGAGAAAAACAATTTTGGTGTTTTTATTCCGCTGCAAACTCTTTTACAAAATTGTTTTATTTTCGAAGTGTGTGTGTGCTATCTCAAGTGCTATCGTTGGTGCAGTTATCACCTTGGATATCACTTGTGATTCTGGCCGTGATAATTTCAATTGGTATCGTGAAGCAGTCACTTGACGTTACTAAGTGCTTGGTCTAGGTGTCATGGCTTTTGATCCTGCAAATCCAAACCAAAAACGTCTTCCTGTTTTAGATGGTTCGAATTATGCATATTGGAAAATTCGTCTTCGCTCGCATATCAAATCAATTGATCTTCGAGCATGGCGATCTATAGTTAATGGGTACTCTCTTCCACTTTTACCTCCAGATGAGGATGGTGATATTCAGTTAAACCTGAAGGTGAGTGGACTAATGAAGAGATCACCCTAGCTAACTATAATGAGAAAGCTCTTAATGCTATCTTTGAGTGGGTTGACATGCATTTTTTTAAACTTATTCAAAATAGTTCCACAGCTTAAGAAGCTTGAGATATTTTACAAAGGTTTTGTGAAGGTGATTCTAGTGTGCGTGAAAACAAACTTAGAGGTCTTACTGGCAAATTTGAAAGGTTGAGAATGGGTGAAAGTGATACCATTTCCTCGTATTTTGAAAAATTGTTTGACATTGCTAATGAGTGTCAACTTTTAGGTGAACCTTTTACAAACAAACAATTGGTTTCAAAGGCTATTAGAACTCTCCCTGAGCGTTTTAATATAAAGGTTTCATCTATAGAAGAGGCTCACAACCTTTCTACTATGGACATCAATTCCTTAATGAGCATTTTAAAAAATTTTGAGTCAAATCTTGCTGAGCAAAGTGAAGCTTCTAAAGGCAAGAGTGTTGCTTTAAAAGTTCAATCCTCTAGTGGTTCAACTAATGAGGATGACGAAATTTTTGAGGAATTAGGTGAAGATGCCAGTGTTGCCTTACTTGCTAGGAAATATAACTCAATGGTGAGAAAATTTAACAAAGAAAATGTGCAGTAAAGGCTAAAGAGCAACAAACCAAGGTGTACAATTCAATGCCAAAGAGGACATTTCCATCTACTCGTAAAGGTGGTCCCATAAGGAGAGCATCATCGCATCAATCCGAATCTGATCCAAAATACCTTGAATCAATCCAATGTCATGCTTGCTCGGGATGGGGTCATTACTCAAACGAGTGTGCTAACACTCTAAGGAAGATGGGAAAGAACCTATGGGTTTTACTCGGTGACAATGAGGATGAGGAGACCAATTAATCAAGATTCGAGATCAAACAAGAATGGTAGTCACAACCGTGACTCGGATTCTCGATGATACCCCAGGTGATATCCAAAGTGGGATAGCACCTGAGATATCATCCAAAAGGTATAAAGATTTAAATTTGATAAATGCTGTTTGTTTTGTGGGTTCTGTTAACATGGATGCAGGTAGTTCACAAGAGGGTGAACAAAGTGAGGAGTTCAGCAAGGATGAACTCATTCGTGGTCTTAAGAACCTTTGCAAAGAATTGGTGGACGAATGGAAGAAAGAGAACAAGAAGGTGATCTCTCTCGTCCAAAGAGGTTCAAGACCCGATCGATGGCTTGACTAGATTGGAAGTGCAACTCACAAAGAAGGATGTGGAGCTGGACAAAGTCAAGGCCAAGCTTACTCTTGCCGAAGCAACATTTAAGAAACTCAACACGAGTTCTTCCAAGTTAGATGCAATTCTTGGGTTGAGCAAACCACTCAAGGCAGGTATGGGTTTTCAAGAGTCTTTAAATGCTATTACATCTACTTTGGCTAATAAGGAAGATAAGGTAGTTTTTGTTAAAGAAAGAGACAACATTGAACTAATATCTTCTGATAAGTCTTCTGACAAGGTAAAAATATGTAACTACTGTTACTCTTCTGGACATTTGAAAAATGATTGTAAAACACTTTTAAAGAAACAGTTCAGTTCCTGTGTGATACCTGAAGTGCTACCTAGCACGTCAGATATCACTGGTAGTCAGAAGAAAAATTATCAAAGTAGGAAAGTGTGGAAACCTAAATCTAACCTAAGATGTGATGTTGTGTGCACTGCTTTAAAAACTAATGTTGAAGGTTCATGGTATTTTGATAGTGGTTGTTCTCATCATATGACTGGAACAAAATGTTTTTAAAGAAATATGAACCTATTCAAGGTGGTAGTGTAACATATGGTGGTGGTGGCAAGAGTAATATAGTAGGAAAAGGCATATTAAATGTACCTGGATTTCCTGCTTTGAAAAATGTTTTGCATGTTGATGGACTTGTAACTAATTTAATTGGTATTAGCCAACTTTGTGATGACAACCTTGAAGTGAAATTCAACAAAAACACTTGTGAAGTTTTTTATTGTACCAATAACTGTGTTATGAGTGGTACTAGGTCAAGTAATAACTGTTATCTTGTTGAGGATAAACAAGTGTGTCATTCTGTGAGGGTTGATGATGCTACCTTATGGCATCAAAAGTTGGGTCATGTCCATTTTCGAAACATTGTGAAACTCATTAATGCTGAAGCTGTAAGAGGTATACCTAGTCTGGACATAAGTACGAAAATCATATGTGAAGATTGTCTCAAGGGTAAACAAACACGTGCTACCCATAGTGCTACCCAACATAATGAGGAGTATTCTGGGACAACACACTGTTTTCAATTAATGCATATGGATTTAATGGGTCCAGTGGAGGTAGACAGTCTAGGAGGTAAGAAATATACTTTTGTAATAGTTGATGATTTTTCTAGATTTACTTGGGTATATTTTTTGAAAGAAAAATCAGAAACTTTTGAAAAGTTTAAGATCTTACATGCTAAAATCAAAAACATGTTTTCTGCTCTTATCATGCGAATAAGGTCTGATCATGGAACGGAGTTTGATAATTCATTGTTCTTTACTTTTTGCGAATTAAAAGGAATTAAACATGAGTTTTCTGCTCCCAAAACACCTCAACAAAATGGGGTGGCTGAAAGGAAAAACAGGACCTTACTTGAGATGGCACGTGTGATGTTGTTTTCAAAAAGAATTTCAAAAAGATTTTGGGCTGAGGCCCTAAACACAGCTTGTCACACGGCCAATAGAGTTTTTCTAAGACCCGGTACTAGAATGACACCTTATGAAATTTTGAATGGTAGGATACCAAAGGTTCATTATTTTCATACATTTGGTTGTGTGTGTTATGTTCTAAATGATCGGGATTACTTAGCTAAATTTGACTCTAAAAGTGATAAGGCTATATTTCTTGGGTATGCTCAGGACAGTCGAGCATACAGGGTTTATAACCTTAGGTTAAAAACCATTCAGGAATCAATTAACGTTGTTTTTGATGATTTAGCAAGTGTTACGGGTGATGGAGTACAGAATCTCCATTGATATTCTTTGGAGGATCAAAATCAAGTAAGTGATACCTCGAGTGCCGGCCCAAGTGTTGTCACAGAAGGGATAGCATCTCCGGTATCACCCAAGTCCAATCCAAGAATCGAAAAGGAGGAACGATCGAGATGATGATGCTCATGTGCATGAAGATTTGAGAAGGGATCCACCAGCTAGGATCAGAAGAGATCATCCTTCATCTCAAATCATTGGAGAAGCAAGTGAAGGGGTACGAACAAGGAATAAAGGACACATTAGTAACCGTGAAATGGCAAGGTATGTGTGCATGTCCACCACATACCACAAGGTAAAATATTCCTGTTTTGTTTCTTCTTTAGAACCCAAAAATATTTCTGAAGCTTTAAAAGATAATTTTTGGATACAAGCCATGCAAGAGGAACTTGAACAATTTGCTCGTAATGAAGTTTGGTGTTTAGTACCACGTCCCATTAATACAAATGTGATTGGTACAAAATGGATTTTCAAGAACAAATCAGATGAGCAAGGAAATATTGTTAGGAACAAAGCTCGTCTCGTAGCTCAAGGTTACACCCAAATTGAAGGTGTTGACTTTGATGAGACCTTTGCTCCTGTTGCTAGAATAGAATCCATAAGACTCCTCTTGGCTATAGCTTGTTTTCTAAAAATTACCTTGTTTCAAATGGATGTTAAAGCTGCCTTTTTAAATGGTTATTTAAAAGAAGAAGTTTTTGTTGAACAACCAAAAGGATTTGAAGATCCTCATCTACCAAACCATGTATATAGACTTGATAAAGCCTTATATGGCTTGAAACAAGCTCCACGTGCATGGTATGGTCGCTTAACCTCTTTCTTACTTGAATATGATTTTACAAGAGGTGAAGCAGATAGGTCCTTATTTATCCTAAGGCATGGCAAAGAAACAGTCATTGTTCAAATCTATGTTGATGACATAGTCTATGGCTCTACTTCTCAAACGTGTTTAAAAGATTTTGTAGAGGCTAAGACATCAACATTTGAGATGAGCATGATTGGTGAGTTAACATTCTTTTTAGGCTTGCAGGTGAAACAATCAAATGAAGGAATTTTCATTTCACAAAGCAAGTATGCAAAGAGCCTAGTGAAACGGTTTGGGTTGGAAGGAGCAAAAAATTCAAAAATCCCTATGTGTTCTTCTCTCAAACTTGGTAGAGACCAAGTAGGTGAGGATGTTGATCCTACTCTATATCATTCTATGATAGGTAGCCTTCTCTATCTTACTTCTAGTCGTCCTGATATCATGTTCAGCGTGTGTATTTGTGCACGTTATCAACCCAATCCTAAAGTCTCACACCTTAATTCTGTCAAAAAGATAATTAAATATGTTTCAGGAACAAGTGAATTAGGGATTTGGTTTAGTAAGGATACTAATACCAATTTGGTAGGCTTTAGTGACTCGGATTGGGCGGGGGATATGGATGATAGGAAGAGTACCAGTGGGGGGTGTTTTTACTTGGGCAACAATTTAGTTTCATGGTATAGTCGTAAACAAAATTGTGTTTCTCTTTCCACAGCTGAGTCTGAATATGTTGCAGCTGGTAGTTGTTGTTCACAACTTATTTGGCTAAAACATATGTTAGATGACTATGGCCTAGAGAGTAATTTTTTGACTATGTACTGTGATAACCTGAGTGCTATCAACATTTCAAAAAACCCTGTTCAACATTCCCGTACTAAGCACCTAGACATACGCCATCATTTTCTTAGAGATATGGTAGATAAAGGCCTAATTAACATTGATCATATTGATACTAAGTATCAACTGGCTGATATCTTTACCAAGGCCTTAGACCACGAGATATTTTCTAGTTTGAAAAGATCTCTTGGTCTTTGTAATCTCTGAGTCTGTTCGTCTGTGCTACCCCAGGTGATGTTATCACTCAGGGTAACACTTGTATATTAGTGTATTTTTTTTCCTTTATTTATTAAAAAAAAATGATTTCATTCTCTTTTCATCTGGTTAGCTTAGTTCTAACAGTGGCACATGTTGACCTTTTTGTTATGATAGGTTATTACTTAGGTTATCATGTGTGATATCACTCCCCTTCATATGCTTAAAGTGACAAAGTCACTAATCTTTTTTTTTGATAAATAAAAGGCAAAGTCATTTTATCCATACTATTCTCTCGAGCTCGGGGCACGGTGTTCGCTGCAACGATGTACTCTTGCCAATGAGAATGTATGAGGTGGTTTATGCTAAGTATTAGGGACATGGAGTTCGCTACTACAGTGTACCCTACTTGAAAGGCATAAATCACTTTATCTTTACACTTGAAATATAACTCGAAGCACGGAGCTCGTTACTACGTTGCTTTCTTGTTTAAAGAAGTGTATTGATACGTGATTAACAAGCAATGTACTTAAAAAATATATATAGGCATATAATGCCTAAAGTGCATGAAAAATGCTCAGCTTGTTATGCCTGAAGTGTCTGAAAATGGCTAAGCTTGTTATGCTTGAAATGCTTGAAAATGAAAATATTTATCAAGGGGATTTATATCACATGTGTTACCCTACGTGTTACCATCATTGCCTTAACACATTAGTGTGTGCTATATTAGTTTTTTTTCTCTTTTATTTTCGAAATATTGTTGATTAATTTTTCAAAATCTGAAAGTCTTTTTAATTAAAGAGTTTACGATTTTGAAAACGTCTTCAACAAGTTTCCTTTATTTTTGGTAAACTTAGTTAAGTAACTATCCCATATTTATTTTGATTTGTGCATATAATGTTTTGGGCCTAGTTACAAAATATTTAGTTTACTTATTTTTTATTTTGTTACGTTTTACTTAAAAAAAAATTTTTTTAATTTATTTGTTGCAACCGTGTTGTTTTTTATTTTTAACAAGAGTTGAGTTTTTAAAAAAGGTGTGGTTAGGGTTTTATTTAAAATGAGTGGATAGGGATTACTTAGAGTATTAATAGGGTTTTAGTTTAGATAGGACTTTAAATATCTAATCAAATTAATTTTATGTTCCCTATCTAACCTCTTTCTCCTATTTTCACTCTCCCTCTTCCTATTTTCTCTCTCTATCCGTTACCTTCTCCTCCCTTTCTTAAACCCTTCCAGCGTCTTCGTCCCATTCCCAACCTAGGTCAAAATTACGTTCCAAAAATTCACACAAATTTCCATGGATTCTCCATCCAAAACCAATACCGAACCATCTCACACGGACCAAATGGACATTTCACCAAGCCTTGCTCCATCCGTGGCTTCTCGTGTGGCCATGGAAACTTCACCAATGATCACTCCAAGCTCTTCTCCACCTACAATGGCGATTGTTCCAGCCACTGCCCCTGTTGCCTCGTTTGAACATGGAATTCCTAAGGTAACTCTCATTCCAGCCGAGCCAAAGAGAAAGAGGAAAGCCCCAACTTTCAAGTTGTCTTCTCAAGTTGCAAAAAGGAGGTCTTCCAACCGCATTAGGTCAATCAGGTCCAAAGCAACATCAAATACCTCTCTTGATCCGGTTGAAGTCTAAGAAAGCTCCCTAGATGTGTCCTCACCCCATGTGAGTGACGAGAACTTTGATGCAAACAAGGAGAAGGAGCCTTCTGTGGACTCATTTGATGCTTGGGTAGATGGTGATGAGGAGGAGACCCTCTCTGATTTTCAGAAGAAGAAAGGCAAGGGCAAAGCAACTGTGAGTGCTACCAAAGGTGCTAGCAAGAAGAAGATATCATCTGAGGTAACACCTGCCCCCTCCTTTGTTCCTACTCGTTCCTCTAGTGATAATTCTGGTGATGAGGTTATTCGAATTGAAGAGGATAAAGCTTTTCCTAAACCTTTTCTTACTTTGGAATTTTATAAGAAAGAAAATATGGAATTTTGGTTGAATAATTCGAGTAAGAGGTTGTTAAAAAGAAAAGCACATTGATGAGGGTCGGTTGGAAAAAGAAGGAGTGGTTCGATTTTGAAGGACAGGAATTTTCTTAATGCTAATAATCATGCTTCGTGTTTGTTGAGAGTGTTATACGCAATTTCTTTGCTAACTTGCATGCTCATTTGGATGATGAAGGGTCTGCAAAATATGGGAAAGTGTTTGTTAGGGGAAAAGTCTATTCTTTTACTCCAGCCCTAATTAACAAAGTTTTAGGCCTCCCAAATGTAGATGATGAGAGCATTAGGGTCAATAGAGATGAAATGGTAAAATTGCTCACTCACAACAAACTGCAGTCCTGGCCTTTGAAAGAGAAACTTCATGCTTCTAGGCTATCTTCTCTATATTCTGTGCTTCACAAATTATGCATCTTCAATTGGCTTCCTACAACTAATGAACTGATGGAGGAAAACTCCCTCTTGTAATAAAAACCGAGCAAGTGTACTCACTACCGGTGTAGCAATATGCAAATGCAAGGGTCGAATCCACAGAGACTCGTTGGTAAACAAGTAAAGTAAAAGCAGTGAATTGAGTAACCAAAGTTTATAATTTTTATTTGATTTAAGACTAAAAGCATAAACTAAATAACAGAAACTAACTAAGCAAGAAAACAGATTATGAGCAGAGATTCGTAGATTGGATTTCACTATACCATCATTCTATGCAGAATTTTAATTATAAAACATTAACTCAACTTCTAGGGTTCATTCACTTTAGCTAGGATCGACACGGTTAGGTGGCCGGATTACAATCCTAATTATTCTCTTAATATTGTGAATTCTATTACGGTACCACAATAGGCCAAGAATAAATTAAGAACGAAAGAATAAAAGAACCTAATATTGATCCGCTTCTATTACTACGGCATAGGAACAATTTATTCAATCAATAGTGGTCAATATATAAATCGCCCAAATTAATGGCTCGATAAATACCCAATTATTCAAAGATGAGTTCGTATCTTAACATACGTCTCGAATCCAAGAACATGGAAATTAAAATCTATTGATGAACTAGAAGGAATTAAATTAGAAAGAATTAAAATATTAATTGCATAGAAATCCGGTAAAGGTTCGACCAATCTACAAATCTAATAAATTTAGCTACTCATAATTTACAAATAATAAAAACCTGGAATGATGAATAAATCTTCTTCTTCAATTAATCCAAAAGAAAAGCAAAAACTAAACTAATTCTAAAAATATATAATCTGATATGTGATATAATATATATATATATATATCTATACGTGGTGCTATGGGAAAATAAAGAGAATAGTGGCAAAAGTCGGGTGCAAAGCGGAGAAAAGTCCATACTGCCCTTGAGTTATACGTACAAAACTGGTGCTGACGTCGGAAGAAGCGCGGCCGCGGTGACTTTTAGCGCGGGCGCGGTAGTTGGCGAGACTTGTGCGTAATTTTTCCTTGGTGCGCGGCCGCCACTTGGCAGCGCGTCCGCCCTTGCTTGAGTAGCCGTGCAATGCCTTGGCCCATATTGGCCCCAAGTGGCCTCCAGTAGCCGGCCTTGGCCCCAAGTGGCCTGCACCTTCCTCGGCCAAGCAGAAAGCCCTTGGCCATATTTAAGTATCAATTAGTTATTCGTTTCGTCTCCGTAATTGCCAAGTCCATTTTGACCGCTTTAATGACTTCTTCTGCACTTCGCTCTTTGAACTTTTATTTTTCATTTAATCCCATGAATTTTTCTAAATCAATTTCGTCCAAAAATTCCATAATTCCAATTTGGTCCTTGAATTTTCCAATATTTCCCATTTAGTCCAAAAGCTTCCAAATGCCAGTTTAGTCCCAGATTTTCCAGAATTTCACTTCAGTCCCTGTACTCATTAAAACACTAACAAACCATATCAAATATACATAAAACTCGGGAATCAAACGCAAAGAAAGCCTAAAAGTGCATCATTTGGATGGGTAAATACACATCCATCAAACACCCACAAACTAACCTTTTGCTCGTCCCGAGTAAAACAAAACTAAAAAGAACTAAACTAAAACTACTCTAACTACTAATAATAAAACATTAAAACAAAATAATTATTTTTGGGATGTTCTATCACAGATGAGTCATTGGCCATACAAATCTCAGATTCTCACCAACACACATAATCAACAAGTGCCACCACAGTAATGGGATTACAATCACATTGATGCATAAAACTCACAATTTTCCACCGCGGCCTGAATGATGAATGAATTATGGGAGGTCACTGCCAACAACCTAAGATTATTTATGGATTCACTAAGTGATGCTCTAAATCAATATGTTATAGACAGTACAACCCAAAAGGACACTCATATGCATATTTAACACGATTGTCAACCCGGTTATCGATATTGAAAGAATAATATGGCTTAAAAGTTAAGTGCGAAAGATCGCAGGGCTAGGTTCATGGTTACAAATGAAGGTAAGGACATACGAAAACAAGAAAGTGAAACTAGAAAGTCTTCTTGTAACAATACATCCTCCACTTACCCTTATTACTTTCCAATGTGCCAACCCACAAACTAAAACTTTTTCATACATTGACATGGGATTGAGCACATTCCATTACTTTCTTTGGTCACCTTGAAACATAATTTTCACTTCACATTAGAGAAGGCAAGGCTTCATTTTTTTTTTTTTAATTATTTTTTTTTTTTTACAAGTGAGCGCTCTTTTTAAGTCTTTTTGTCTCACTTTTCTTTTGAAGCTTTCTTTTTTTTTTTTTTTTTTTTTTACTTGCCCCTCTTTTCATTACATAACATGTCCCTTTTCTTTATTTTCGTGACCACTTTCCACTCAATCCTTTGATTTTCATAACATCCCCCAAAATATTTCCATTCTTTCCCTAATTTCACTTTCTTGAAAAGGTGAGAAAATAGTGTATAAGTTAAAAGGGTGGGACAATGAGGGTACAAAAGAAGGCGAATGGTGGTCTAAAATAACCTCTCACTTTGTGAGAGATTCCATTCTTTTTTAAGCTCAAAAGGGGTTCTAGCGAAAATTTTTATATAAGTGACTCGAAAGTTTAAGGCTCACAAAAAGGGATTCAAAGAATAGCCATATATATCAAGTAACCTATTGACGTGTTATTGACAATCATGCAAACATGTTCTAGGGACCCCGAGAATACACGAAGTGATCCCATAAAGGGCACCTAAGTTGATGACAATGACCAAGAAAATGATACGAAAGTGAGAGGTGGTGCAATCATAATTTAAATGTTTCAATGCAATCCCAATCACCACACTAATAATAGCACATGTGATTCTAAAATTAAAGCACACTCTAATCATCACAGACTTTGGCCAACATCCCAACTATGAAAAGAACAAAATTTTTAAATTTTTCTATTTTTTTAGAGGGTGACACTATATACACTCCCCTATAAACCCACAAACTCGGAGAGTTGCCCACCCCCAAACTCAAAACATGCTATGTCCTCATAGCAAAGAGAACAAAAGCGTGCCTTGGGCTTAACGGATAGCAAGACACTACTAAACAGTAATTAACATAAAAATAAAACATACCTCATTGGGTTGCCTCCCAAGCAGCGCATTTGGTTAAAGTCGTTAGCCCGACTATGGTCCCAATCTTACTTGGCCTTAGCTTTGCGGCCTTTGGACCATCTCTTTTCCTTGCGGGCACAAACGCCCTTCTCTTTCCATTTCAGCACTCCATTGTCAACAAGTAGGGGTAAAGCCACATGTATTTTTGAAACTTTACGCTTGAGCTTACCCCTTTTTCTTTTCTTTTTATTGGGGCTTCCACCCCCAAACTCAACCTGTTCTGCAACCTGCAGAACACCATTCTCACAACCAAGATCAAGAGAGTTATCATGCACAAAAATATTTAAAAATATAGAATCAGATAAATCACTATAACTCTCCTCACTAACTCTCGATTTTGAAGGCCCTTGTGGTAAATGTGATGGATTCGACTCTTTATGGGAGTCGTGTGGGGAGTGATACGACCCGTTACTCCTAGAGTATTGGTCGGCCTTAATGTTACTAGCCAAGGGACAAACGTCCGCATTATCCCCACTTTTCTCACCTCCATTCACATCATATATGACCATTGGTACATCATTTATGGCTCCTACAAAATCATCTTTAGGGGAGATTTTCTTATCATTTTTAGACATAACAAACTTGCATTCTTCCCCCATGCCTCTCAAGGACACCACCCCTTGACACACATCAATGGTGGCCTTAGTGTCAAACATAAATGGCCTCCCAAGCAGAATGGGAGTTTTCAATTGCTCCTCACTTGATCCCTCCATACACATCACATAAAAGTCAATGGGGATAATAATTTTATCAATTTTAACCAACACCCCTTCAATAACCCCTAAAGGTCTTTTGATTGAGAGATCCGCCAATTGCAAGTCTCTCATGGGTGGTTTCAACTCACATGCCCCCAAACTTCTAAAAACATGAAAGGGCATCACATTGACACTTGCCCCAAGATCCAACAAACCTTTAAAATTTTGACCCCCTAAAGAAATTGGGATAGTGAAACATCCGGGGTCTTTTTGAACATGTTTGATTTTTTTAAACTCCACACCACTCGGGGATGTGATTTTCACAACATTGGGGGGAGGGGTTTCTAAATTTAATGCAGAAAATACATATTGCACCTCCCCAATCTCATCCTCTTCCTCACTAACATTATCAATATTATCACATTCAAAATTATCAAGAGAAGATAGAAATACCTCCTCAATTTCCTCACTTTCATCCCACACTGTTGTGATTGACTTTGCTTGCTCAGGTGGGTTCTTCTCTTTCATCAACTCTTGGGCAACCTTCACAAGTTGCTCTACTTGTGTGCCCATCTTTTCAAAAGCAGCATCTGTATTTCTGTTGCTTTGCTGCATCTCCATCCTTAACTGCTGGACTGCCAGCTCCCAAGGCTCTTTATCATGTTGTCCAGGTGGTGGCACATGAAGAGGTTTCACTTGCTGATTATGATAGCCACCCCATGGATTGTAGTTGCCATATAGATTGCCTTGGGGTGGTGGCCTTGGTGCATATCCATTGAAAGCATGTGCCTGTTCAGGATTATACAAGAAATTTGCTGCACTTGGACACATATTAGTCACATGAGATGATAAACCACAATTTGTACAATAATCAGTAATAACATTGGCACCAGCAGAAGTGCTACAAGCAGTCAATTTATCCAATTTATTATTTAAAAGTGCAATCTGCTTTGAAATATTATCACTAGCATTCAATTCAAGTACTCCCCTAGTTCTACCCCTCGAACTCTTTTGTTGAGAATTAGCACTCAACATCTCAAATAAAGCCTTAGTCTCATCCGGGGTCTTGGCTCCAATTGAGCCTCCAGCAGCATTGTCAACCATTGATTGACCATTGTCATTCAAGCCATCATAGAAGGCTTGGTTCAGTGAGGGTAGTGTGAAATTATGATGGGGACATTGCATTATCATCATATTAAATCTTTCCCATGCCTCATGAAAGGGCTCCCCCACATCTTGGGAAAATGTCATCAATTTCTGTCTAAAGCTAGCCAACAGATGATGTGGGTAATATCTTTTAAGGAACACATCTTGCAATTCTACCCAAGTACTAATGCTGCTCGGTGCAAGCATCAGCAACCATGTTTTAGCCACTCCCTTAAGAGTGTAAGGAAAACACTTTAATCTAATTTGCTCCTCAGTCACTCCCTGTCTTAACAAAAATTGAGCAACAACAATAATATACTCTTTGAGGAACGTGAGTGCATCCTCACCAGGCAATCCGTGAAAGCTTGGCAACATGGCAAAGTATTGTCCTTTGACCTCTAGATTTTTGGCTGCATCGGACAGCACTATGCAAGAGGTAGATGTGTCTACCCTAGGTCTAAGGAAATCATTCATAGTCTGCGCCGGTGGTACTGCCATCTCGGCTTTCTCTTCCTCTACCTCGGTGGTGGAGGGTTCTGATTCGATGTCCGAATCTGAAAAGAGAGGATTAAAGAGGGGATCGCCCTCAAATTCTTCCTCAAATCTATTTATGTTATCGTCCAATGGCACCAATGTAGGCTTCAAAGAACGACGACCTTGCATTCACTACCTAACCTACTTGTTTACTTGCAATGAGTCCCACTTCAAGCAATCTGGCGCCAAAAACTTGATGGAGGAAAACTCCCTCTTGTAATAAAAACCGAGCAAGTGTACTCACTACCGGTGTAGCAATATGCAAATGCAAGGGTCGAATCCACAGAGACTCGTTGGTAAACAAGTAAAGTAAAAGCAGTGAATTGAGTAACCAAAGTTTATAATTTTTATTTGATTTAAGACTAAAAGCATAAACTAAATAACAGAAACTAACTAAGCAAGAAAACAGATTATGAGCAGAGATTCGTAGATTGGATTTCACTATACCATCATTCTATGCAGAATTTTAATTATAAAACATTAACTCAACTTCTAGGGTTCATTCACTTTAGCTAGGATCGACACGGTTAGGTGGCCGGATTACAATCCTAATTATTCTCTTAATATTGTGAATTCTATTACGGTACCACAATAGGCCAAGAATAAATTAAGAACGAAAGAATAAAAGAACCTAATATTGATCCGCTTCTATTACGGCACAGAACAATTTATTCAATCAATAGTGGTCAATATATAAATCGCCCAAATTAATGGCTCGATAAATACCCAATTATTCAAAGATGAGTTCGTATCTTAACATACGTCTCGAATCCAAGAACATGGAAATTAAAATCTATTGATGAACTAGAAGGAATTAAATTAGAAAGAATTAAAATATTAATTGCATAGAAATCCGGTAAAGGTTCGACCAATCTACAAATCTAATAAATTTAGCTACTCATAATTTACAAATAATAAAAACCTGGAATGATGAATAAATCTTCTTCTTCAATTAATCCAAAAGAAAAGCAAAAACTAAACTAATTCTAAAAATATATAATCTGATATGTGATATAATCTATATATATATATATCTATACGTGGCTGCTATGGGAAAATAAAGAGAATAGGGCAAAAGCTGGTGCAAAGCTGAGAAAAGTCCATACTGCCCTTGAGTTATACGTACAAAACTGGTGCTGACGTCGGAAGAAGCGCGGCCGCGGTGACTTTTAGCGCGGACGCGGTAGTTGGCCGAGACTTCTGTGCGTAATTTTTCCTTGGTGCGCGGCCGCCCTTGCTGAAGCGCGTCCGCCCTTGCTTGAGTAGCCGTGCAATGCCTTGGCCCATATTGGCCCCAAGTGGCCTCCAGTAGCCGGCCTTGGCCCCAAGTGGCCTGCACCTTCCTCGGCCAAGCAGAAAGCCCTTGGCCATATTTAAGTATCAATTAGTTATTCGTTTCGTCTCCGTAATTGCCAAGTCCATTTTGACCGCTTTAATGACTTCTTCTGCACTTCGCTCTTTGGACTTTTATTTTTCATTTAATCCCATGAATTTTTCTAAATCAATTTCGTCCAAAAATTCCATAATTCCAATTTGGTCCTTGAATTTTCCAATATTTCCCATTTAGTCCAAAAGCTTCCAAATGCCAGTTTAGTCCCAGATTTTCCAGAATTTCACTTCAGTCCCTGTACTCATTAAAACACTAACAAACCATATCAAATATACATAAAACTCGGGAATCAAACGCAAAGAAAGCCTAAAAGTGCATCATTTGGATGGGTAAATACACATCCATCAAACCTATTGTGACATTGGAGTATGCGAATGTGTTGTATAGATTGGGTAAGAATTTAAGGATTAACTTTGAAAGATTAGTGTTCAAACACTTAGCTTCATGGGGTAGAAAAAAGGAAGTGAACATTAGCTTTTTTCCCCATCCTTCTCTAATCTTCAAAGTTTTGGTATTTCAATCCTTGTCCATTGAAGCCTCTGATGTTTTTACCACTGAACCTGAGTATTATACCATTGATCAACAACTGAAAAAGGGCAAAAGGTATACAAAAGATCTTCCTTGGAACAAATGCGATGAAATGTACTGTTCTTCCAGTGCTATCTCACGTGATATCCCAAGTGCTTCCCCAGGTGTTGCCCCTAATACTTTTGCAGGAACTGTTGCTGCAAGTATTCTGACCAACATGATGAATCTTTTGGGCAACTCTGGTCCATCAGTCCAAAAGTAAACAATGATTAACTTCTTGCACAAACAATCAAGTGCAATGGGAGAACTTGCTGAGGGATGGGCTAAGCTTAAGCAGGTTACAGATGCTTTTATTGATGAAATTTCTTCCCAAACAGGGGGAGGATCTGCTACTGCTGCAACTACTGGAGCTGGTGCTACTGCAGGTGCTACCACCAGTGTTGGCTCAAGTGATGGTGGAAGTGATAGGGAAGGAGATCAGGAGAAAGATGAAGAAGAAGAGGAGTTTGAAGAAGAAGAAAACTGAAATCTGAAGATTTTTAAACCTGAAGATTGATGTTGCCACTATCATGTGGGTGACTGTTTTTGTGGTGGTCCTAAAAATAATTTCTTTTATTTTGGTGATGTTTGTGGTTCCCTAAACAATTTTCTTTTATGTTTGTTTATATTGGTTTGCTAAACACTTTAGTTGGTTTGTTTATAACTTAAACTACTAGGTTGTTTTTGCTAGTTTTGGATGATTTTTTGGCTACAATGGTTATGGTCTTTAATGGTAACTTAGTTTATTTTGAAAACTTGTTAAAGTTTGAAATAAATTAGTTTTAAATGATTAATCATTGTTTGTGATT
Source organism: Adenophora triphylla var. japonica (assembly GCA_022495995.1). Lineage (NCBI taxonomy): Eukaryota > Viridiplantae > Streptophyta > Magnoliopsida > Asterales > Campanulaceae > Adenophora > Adenophora triphylla. Next base: position 100,836 of record JAFEMH010006528.1, read on the forward strand.
AGCTCCTTGGTTAAGGGGGAGTTAATTTTTGTGGAGATATTATACTGTGTTCTATGCTCTGTACTTTTGTATATAGACTAATCTTACAGGACAGCAACACATTGAGTTTGGAAAGAAATATCCAACTAAGGGGGAGATTGTTAGTGTAAAATGCAGGTGATATCGTAGATGATTTCCTAAAAGTCCAGGTGATATCGCAGATGATTTCCTGTACTGAAAATTATATAGTTGTATATTTCTTGTTTATTATTTAATGGACTAATGTGCTAATAAATTCTGTATAGTCTATGGTTTGTGTTTATATTTCAGAGTGCAATAGCATCAAAGAAGGAGCTAGACACGTGTGGAAATTGGAAGAAAAGAATTTATACATTTTATGTATAAATTCGTAACTTGGGCAATAACAAACAAAACGTGTGAAGACTTGGTCAAGAGTTGTTGCTGAGTTATAAAAGAAGTACAAGTTTGATAAAGCATGAGAGTACAAGGTGTGGAAGCTTGGCTTGAGGATAAAACAATTTGGTTGCTAAAATTGAGGAAATGGGAGCTAGAATTGTGGAACAACTTCACCCACTCTCCCTATACTTCCTCCACGTGCAAGACCAGCCCCAAGGTCAGCACTGAGTAGCCTTCAAGTATTTGAAGACTATAAATAAGCTTGGAAGGTTTCATTTGAAGACATGCCAATTATATCATCACATTCACACCTTCGAAAGCTTAGAGATAAAGTTCTTTGTTTGGTTCTTTTTAATCTTTTCTCCCTTGTAATTTCGCACTTGATTACATTGATATCAAGTTATGTGAAGGCTAGGATAGGATTCCGTTCTTTATCTCTTGTTCCATTGAGCTCAAAATAGTTATAGCTATAGGGAACTTTCGGCTTTGTAAATTCATTTATAGTGATTATAAAGTCTTGCCTAATAGGCACTCTCAAGTTATATTTATATAACTTGAGAAAAATAATTTTGGTGTTTTTATTCCGCTGCAAACTCTTTTACAAAATTGTTTTATTTTCGAAGTGTGTGTGTGCTATCTCAAGTGCTATCGTTGGTGCAGTTATCACCTTGGATATCACTTGTGATTCTGGCCGTGACAATTTCAAATACTATTTGAGATGTTACTTATTAATTAAATAAAATTACATAGAGGGGGACAACCAATCTTACCCTTTTATAATTAAGGGGGGACATTTAGGAGCCTTTACTTCAACCTAACTATTACAATTCAATAAAAATAAACCTAATCTAATAAATAAAAATTAAAAACTAATCTAATCCTCACTAATCACTTCCCGTAGAGTCATCCACATCGTATTGATATTTTGGATCAAGTGTATCCTCTTCATAAGGCATATCTTGTTCTCTCTTTTCTGATCTAACCCAATCCCCAAGTAATAGTTGATTTTCCAAACTTTCAACCGTTAGTTGGGAACGTCTTTCATCCAAAACATTTCATCCAATGCTAAATGCGGATTCGACCGCCACCGTTGACGCGGGAGAAGCTAAGACTTCTTTTGCAATTATAGAGAGTATAGGATAACTCTAGTTCCTTATTGACCACCACTTTAAAACATCAAAATCATTTGGATTATCACTACTTTGATCCCATTCAAAAGTAGTGTGGAAATATGTGTCTAACTCCAAGGGAATATTAGAGGAAGAAGTAGTCCCTACTCGAGGACGTTTCTTTTTGCTATACAAATTAGCAAAAAAATGATACGGAAACGCCTCAAGTAAATCACCACCAACATCTTGAGAAGAAGTAGAGTCAACATTTTGAGAAGGATTTCCATGAATTGCATTATATTCGTTATAAAAAGATACCAAATCATTTTTTGTACTTTCAACAATATTCGACGGAGAATCATGATCACCTCTACCATCTGGGTATAAATTAGTATAATAAAAAGCTAAAATAGTAGCCAACTCATCTAATTTAACACGGGGATCTAATACTTTTGCAATCAAAAATAAAGACGGAATAGTGTTAAAATATTTAATCCACTTTTGTCTCATGAAAAAAATGCAATACCCTAAAACATGGAAATCTTTTAAATTATTAAAACTACTAACAATTGCAACACAATGCTCAAGAACCAAAATGGAAGTTGGATAATAAACTCCCGATAATGCCAAAGTAGCGGTGTTAAAAATCTTTAGCAATTTACACAAATTAGTGCATGCATTCCATTGATAAGCAAATAAAGGTTGATTATTACCAAGTGTAGCAAAAAAATCCATAAGAAGCTCTTTATACTCAAAACCATATTTTAACATTTTATAGGTGGAATTCCACCTAGTTGGAACATCGGAACTAAAATATTTGTCTCCAAGATTTTGATTTCTTAAAAACCTAATCCATTTTTTGTAACACTATTTGTTCTAGAAATATATTCAAGGGCCCCTCTAATTGGGGAAACATGTTGTTCTAATGCATGCAAACCATCTTTAACACATAAATTAATAATATGGCATAAACATCTAATATGAAAAAACTTACCGCCAAATGACGGTTGACAAACTCTAATCAAATCCGGTAAACTAGCGGTATTAGCACTAGCATTATCAAAAGAAATAGTAAATATTTTATTCGTAATCTTATATTTAAAAAAAATTCCACTCAACTTTGAACAAATTGCTTTGGCGGTATGGGGGGGATCAAAATTTTCATATGCAATTAATCTTTTTTGGAGAGTCCAAGAATTATCTATCCAATGGCAAGTAACACCTAAATAACTATTTCTTTGCCAATGATCACTCCAACCATCGGCACAAATTGAAACTTTGTTTGGTAAATTTGATAAAACCTCAATTAAAGTTTTTTGATATGTTAACACCACCTTATGAATATCACGTACGAGAGTCGAAAGTGGTACTCTTGCGGCGGTGGGATTTAAAGAAAGTCTTATAAATCTTTCATAAAAGACATCATCCGCAAAGTTAAAAGCAAGTCCTTTAACACATACAAATTTGGCCAATTCTTGCCTATAAATGACCTTATTAAATTTAAATAGGACGGAAGACGAACCTTGAGTGGTGGTTGGAGCTAATTGAGTTTGATCACTCGAAATGCCAAGTTTATCCGGATGTACTGTGCGTATGTGGGCGTTAAGTGTCCCGTGCCCTCCACCCTTCGTAAATGGGTAGGATTTTGGACAATAGTTGCAAATAGCTCGATAATAGCGGTCATCATCGGGAGCAATTTGCTCTTTTTGAAAATGTATTGTAAAAGTGTCGGACTTAGGGGCACGTGAACGTGGCATTGGCAGTTGTTCTTCTTGTTCTTGTCCCCGAGCACGACCACCTCGAGCTCGGCCTCGGCCGGCCCTACCCCCCCCCCCCCCTTCTACCACTTTCAACAACATTTTCATCCACATCTTGATCTTGCTCATTTTGTGTAAATGGTTCCACCAAAAATTCGGATTCTTCTACGTTATGATGGGTGGTAGAACCTTGGTGTTCCTTGCCTTTTCGAGAAGAAGACATTTTCGTTAGAAAACTAACTTGAATTCGAAAAAAGCTAACTTTTGTTAAAAAACTAACTGAAAATCTTTAAAAAACTGACTGGAAATCTTTAAAAACCGATCGGAGTTTAAAAACTAACCGAAATCTGAAAAACTAACCGAAACCTCAAAAAAACTAACCGAAATCTCTAAAAACTAACCGAAAATTCTAAAAAACTAACCGAAAACTCTAAAAACTATCTATAACTCGAAATACTAACTGAAAACTCTAAAAAACTGACTGAAAACTCTAAAAACTAACTGAAATTCTGAAAAACTAACTAAAAACGTTAAAAAAACTAACTGAAAACTCTAAAAAACTAACTGGAATTCCTAAAAACTAACTGAAAATGTTAAAAAACTGACTGAAAACTCTAAAAGACTAACTGAAATTCCTAAAAATTGACTGGAATTCTCGAAATACAAAAAAAACAAATCGTTAAAAAACTAACTGGAAATTGTAAGGAAACTAACTGAAACTGAAAATTGAATATAATGAGTATGAGAGAGGCTTAGGATATTTGAGAGTAGAGAGAGAGAGAGAGTAGAAGTAGAGATGTAAGGTGAAATTGAAAATGAAATGGTAGGAGGGAGTAATATTTATTGTAGGGTGGTGGTTGTTTTTTAAAAGAATTTTTTTTTTGATTTAATTAAAGGCCTGGGTGGGCGCTGGGAACTGGGAAGGATTCTGTGGGACTGGGTGCTGGGGTGGGCGATCGGTCAACTAGCCGTTGGGTGGGGCCTTGGGGGGAGCCGTTGCCAAAGTAGCCGTTGGGGGATTTAAATTCAAATTACAAAATTCAAATTTGGCCGGTTAGGCGGTTATAACCGCCGGTTAGTTAAACGGTTATAACCGGTTAAATAACCGCCGGTTATAACCGCCGGTTTTTGAAAACCTTAACCTTAACCGAACCGTGTAACCGCCGGTTTCGGTTAAGGCGGTTACGGTTAAGGCGGTTAACGATTTTGACCGGTTACGATTACGGTTATTAACCTCCGGTTAGCCGGTTCCGGTTAGATTTTGGACACGTCTAGGGGGAGGGGCTGTTAGAAATGTCTAACTTGGGGGAAATTTTACACTTTTGGGGGCCAAAAGGGGTAAAATTGAAACTGTGAAAAGTTGAGGGGCTAAATTGGCAAGGAATCTTTCTCGCGCAGAAGAGTCCCACGGACCGAACCCGAAGTTGACCGTGTTGTTATCGCCGCCAAGGCCGACGGGAATTTGGACCATTTTCTCCATTTTTCCAGGCGAGAAAGAGAGAAAAGAGAGGAGAGAAACCATTCCAAATTGTGAGGTTTGCTCAAATTTGCAAGGAAAAATCAACATGGAGGGTGATTTGGGACCAATGGCTCGTCATGGAAGGACCGATAACGAAAGAACGCGGTTGGTTCGGACCATTCGAACCACTATTCTTCCATTGAATCCGGCAGAGTTCTACCCGGCTAGGGAGAATCACAAATCCAAAGGAGGGATCGAGAGACAGGTAAACTTCCTTCAAATTCCATTAATTTTAAGAATGTGCATTCTTTAAATGTTAGGAATTCGACTAGAAATGAGTTAGGGATTTTGGTGCCCAGATTGGGGCTTTTGACTTTGCTTTGCGCCTTTGTCAAAATTGACTAGAGTGTAGTTCAATTGACACCATGGGTAGATGACATAAAAATTTTGGTTGCAAAATTCCATGCCTAGATGTTTTTTCCGAATTTAAAGTATCTTAAATCGGGACGGAGTAAATTTTCGAAATGTTCGAAATGAGTTGAAAGTTCCGATTTTGACGGAGTTTTCGAAGGGCTTTGAAAGTTCCGGATTCGACGGAGTTTTCGAAGGGTTTTGAAAGTTCCAGATTCGACGAAGTTTTCAAAATGCTTTGAAAGTTCCGGATTCGACGGAGCTTTCGAAATGCTTTGAAAGTTCCGGATTCGACGGAGTTTTAGAAAGGTTTTGAAAGTTCCGGATTCGATGGAGTTTTCGAAAGGTTTTGAAAGTTTCGGATTTGACGGAGTTTTCGAAATGTTTTGAAAGTTCCGGATTCGACGGAGTTTTCGAAATGCTTTGAAAGTTCCGGATTCGATGGAGTTTTTGAAAGGTTTTGAAATCTTGGACCGTTAATACTCCAACCGGGATGGAAATATTTTAGGAAGAAATGAGAATTGTATCTGCGTTGCATCATTTTTGACATGCGTTCGTGCACTCTGTTGATGTCGCTTCTGTGCTTAACGTATTCTTGCCTTGTTCACCTGCAGGGGCGAGGGATAGTTGACGTTCACAACCTGAAGAGTCGGGGAGCCTTCGAGGCAGTTCGAGCGCTGTGGGAGATACTCCCGGACGAGCCTCGAGATGGAGAGAGGAGTCCACGGCAGCTTGTAGTTGACTCCGGCTTGGCTGGATTTATCAGCGCGGTAGCCGCGGTGGCTGTGACGCAGAGGGCGAGGTCCATGTTCGTAGCTCTGAGCTAGTACTGGTGGGATACGACCCACACTTTTCATTTCAGGTGGGGGGAGGAGACTGTGACTCCCACTGACTTTGCAGCTATCACTGGGTTGCCAACCCGGGGCAACGCGCTGGTGTGGGTGGACGGCTATACCCCGAGGGCAGTTGTCGGAGCTGCTGGGTTTCGATATTACCGATGTCAGGGGCTTAGGTATTCGGTATAGGCCGATGGAGACTCATCTGAGGAGGGGCATTGATGTCTATGGGGAGGGGTCCCCTAGGATGACCGCTGAGCGTCTGGCTTGAGGGTTCCTATGGTTCACGTTGTCAGCGACTCTGTTTCCGACTTCTGACACATCCTGTCACTTCCCTTTGCTCAGGTCACTGACTGATTTGGACGCCGTGAGGGGGTTCGCATGGGGGGAGGCTGGACTGGCCGAGCTCTACTATGCCTTGGACAGGTTCTCGCGGGGAGAGGAGAGTATCTTGTGTTGCTTCTCATTTGCTTTGGATGTAAGTTCACGTATTTTTCTCTTCTTTGTCTCATTTCTGTACTCGTATGTATCTGCTCTGTAGCTGACATAACTTTCCATTTGCTTGACAGGTCTGGTGCTTTGAGGTGTTCAGCCCGCAGCGGTGGGAGATTGAGGAGGCGTACCAGTCCTTGTTCCCTGCCATGATGTCTTGGCATAAGGGTGCGAAGAAGGCGATGTCGTTGAGGGAGGGTACTCGACTGTCATACGAGGAGGTGTCTCTGGCCCTGAGCCGAGAGTTCTCCGAGCGGATCCAGATTACTTGGTGGAGCCGGATTCACGCTGGCGTGGTTCAGGTTGCTAGTGAGGTCACGCGTCGGTGGAAGCTGCTGATGGGACTTCACTGCGATGCGATGTATTTGGGGGAGAGGGTGACCCTGCAGCATGGCCCCGGGGTCCCTTCCTATGGTGCCGGTGGATCCGCCTCTGCACATGAAGCATCCTTCGTCGATGCCGATGGAGGAGTTGGAGCAGTATAGACAGGGCATGTTCTATACCGAGTATGTGATAGCGGGTGCCGACTATGACACTTTCTTGAGGATGAGGCTGAGGCTGAGGAGCCCGCAGGTGCAGCACAGGGAGGGCGAGGGCCCTGGATATCCTCGAGACCACCCGCTCCCATGTGCTAGGCTGGCGTACGAGGGGCTGGACGGTTCGCGTAGGCGGTTGGTGATCCCTATTCCGGAGGAGCCGAGACCTCAGTACAGAGCGGACCCCAACGCTTCAGTGACTGCCTTTGATTTTCTGCATTTGATAGTAGCATTCTGCAAATGTTGCATCTGTACTTTCTGTTTGTCTTTTGACGACTTTCCTGGTTTGCAGGTGTCTGGCCGTACGTATAATCAGGCTATGAGACAGTTGGATGGGTGGGCCAACTATGCTAGGAGGCTCGTGGAGTTCCTGAGGTGTAGTTCTCGGAGGAATGTCGCTGTTCATGAGCCGAGGCCGTCTAGGCCGAGAGGTTCGTCTGCTTCCACGGCTGGTGGAGCGGACTTTGCGCAGGGATTTGGCCAGTTCTCGGGCGGAACGGCGGGGTTCGGAGCTTTTCCTCCTTCACACTCGAGGCACGAACGGGGAGAGTCCTCGAGTTCGCAGGCGCAGAGGAGGCCTTTCGCGTATTCCCGCCTGGAGGAATTCGGAGATTATCTGTTCTCGACGGATCCGGCTGCTGCGGAGCAGTGCATCGAATGCTTGGACGACGAGCAGGACTCTGAGTAGTCCTCTTTTATTGCTATTTAGACAAAATGTATGTATTGTCCAGAACAATTTGACTTGTATTTGAAAAATAAATAAAATGAAACATGCACAAAAATTTGAACGGGTCAAAATTTATGCCTATATGCACTGATATTTAATTAATTGCACTGTTGCACGAGCCCGGGGCAGAAGTGGTGTTGGCAGTGGTTGATTTGAAACCATGGGAGCACGCAGATTCAAGAAAGCATGAACAGGGCTTGGTTTGTAATTGTTTCCAATTTGAGAGCCTGGGCCGTAGTTGACCAAGTCAATCGCAGTAAAGAGTCCCCGGACTGAGGATGAATTTCCAGAATCTTTTAAATTGCAGTTTCAGCTTTGCAATTTGTAAGAAACCGCGCATTTTCCTTTGATTCATTAGCTGAATTCTCTCAAATTCCTAAAGGTTTTCTTCACCTTTTCCATGGCTCCATTTCCTAAGCTATCGTCTCGGATGCAAGAGCGATACTTGGAAAATTTCCAGTCGTGGATATGGAACCACACGAGGCAAAACAAGGGGTTTTTCGAGGGTTGTTACGGGATGAAATCTGTTTGGGCTTTGAAGGAGCTCATGCCAGATTGGGATCTTTTGAGAGCCGCGGCTCGTTTCTGGGATGTACGGAGGAATGTGTACAACTTTTCGTACAACGAAATCACTCCCACGTTCGAAGATTTCCGGGCCATTCTGGGAGCACCTGAGATGGAACAGCTAGTTCTTCCTTATGCGGGTGGCATGGCCACTGTTGAGAAGTAAGTGTTTCTGCTTGGTATCTCGGCTGGAGAAGCATACGGGATGCTGATATTGAATACAGACTATGTCGACATTTCGAGGCTGCCCGATAGATTTTCTGGTGTTGAGGGCAGCATTTTCGCGTGGGACGTGTTTGCTCTGTGCGCGATTGCTACTTTGTTCACATTCACGTCCCTGGGTGTGTGCCATCACAACAGACCGGACTCGGTGAGGCAAAGGCCGGAATGGAGGAGACATCGTGCCTTTGGTCCTGGGCAAGACGTTCCTGGGCATAGGTCGGATGGCGACCGGCAGCCGATACATGTGGGGAGGGAGTCCCGCTATGCTTACCATCTGGTTGAGGGAGAGGTTGCAGATGATGCCTGAGGTGCCAACGTCTTGGGACGCTTGGTCCTTTTCTCGACGTCCTCTGGTTATATGTGGGCAATCAGGCTGAACTGGAGCTCTGGATGGCCAGACTCCGCACGCATCACTTGCGATGGTGGGTTCCTCACTGGAAGTTACAGACTTGTCGGACTTCTCAGGGGGGTCTTTTGGTTGTCAGAGTGCTGGGGTTGTCCCAGACGTCTTTCTATATTCCATCGTTGGTGCTGCGACAGTACGGGCTGGAGCAGGTGCCCTTGACGGGTTTGAGTTATGCTGCTACCTTCGAGGTGGGATCTCTGCTGATGGAAGATCCTTTGACGCTATTGCTGCTCACGCGGTTGTGGCAATACACGTCCTTTCCTGCTAGGGTTCTCTTTCACCGGAGAGGGGGCACTATTCTATATACGCAGTATCTGAACTGGTACGAAGAGTGTATGGGGGAGACACAAATGGCTATCTCGTGGAGACGGAGTGAGCTGTTGGGTGTTGATTACCTGGACAGCTCGGCCTTGAGGAGGGCCGAAGTGGGGGCTAACCCTCAGAATTGTACTAGGGAAGACATGGCTGACTATGAGGCCAGTGCTGATCGGGAGGCCGATCAAAGCACGGTTATGATGGCTCGAAGAGAGGCGGCTCAAGATAGAGCTAGGGAAAGGGCTGCGTTGGCAGCTACAGGTTTGACGGAGGCGTCGGGAAGGGTCCCTGAGCCAGGTAGAAGGACTACGAGAATATTCCCTGTGAAGGTGAAGAATACTCGCCGTGGAAAAGGGAAGGGGAAGAAGGATGAAGGACCAAGTACGGGAAACTAGGTTGACCTTGCTGTCCAGAGTATCCACCCACTATCATTGCAGACACATTAACTGATTAATGTATTATTGTTGTTTTGCTAGCGTGTAGTGAGTCAAGAGTAGACCGTGCTTGAACTCATCAAAGATTGTTTTAACCGTAATGAATCTTAGGTTAATTGAAAAGAGTTTTTCGAAACACAAGCAATTGATGCTTATTTGTTTTGTTTTTTAGACCGAACCAATGATGGCTGCCTACGTTCCCCTTTTACAATTAGACTAAGGGGCTCAGGTCACCGTAGTTCGACACTTTAGGTGAATTTGAGAAAAACAAAGACAAAAGAAGTGCGACTGCTTTTTTACCTGGATCATTGACAGGAATGTATCCAGTTGGGTATTACTCTTTTAGCACTTTAATTTTACTGAGGGGTGGTGTATGGGGAAGGAGAGTTGACTCGTGCTCTTCCTCAAACGAAGTATCTGCGGAGCTTGCTTCCGTCCACGGGATTAACGAAAGGGTTCCGTCTAAATCTGCTAACTTCATGGCTCCTCCGGAGAAGATTCTTTGTACCACGAACGGTCCTATCCAGGTAGGCTCCCACTTTTCGAGGGGATTGGTCTGCTTAGGAGGCTTTTCCTTTTAGCACCAAGTCGCCTTCTCTGATGTCTCGGATCTTGACTTTCTTATCAAATGCTCGGGCCATTCTGCTCTGGTAGGCTCGAGTGTGCTCTATGGCTTTCAATCTGCGCTCGTCGAGTAGAGAAAGTTCGTCGTGACGTCTCTGTAGCCATTCGATTTCATTGATCCCGTTTTTCAAGAGGACTCAGAGGGATGGAATTTCCAATTCCACGGGTAACATTGCTTCCATTCCGTAGGTAAGTGCGAACGGAGTCTCCCCTGTGGCAGTTCTGACTGATGTTCTCAGATCCCCGCAGGGCTAGATGTAGCTTTTCGGGCCAGTCCTGACCTCTGGTAGTCATCTTTTTGATTATCATTGCGAGTGTCTTGTTTGCTGCCTCTACTGCACCATTGGTTTGTGGTCTGTAGGGAGAAGACTTATGACGTGTGACTCTGAATTCGGTCATCAGTTGGTCACAATCTCCTTCGAAGTGGGTCCCATTATCGGATATGATCTCGTTGGGCACTCCGTATCGTCACATGATGTTCTCTTTGATGAACTCGGTCACCTTCTTAGAATTCAAGACCTTGTACGATCTCGGCTTCTACCCATTTGGTGAAGTAGTCGATCGCGACTAGAATGAACTCGTGACCATTGCTCCTCGGTGGAGTGATCTTGCCGATGACGTCGATTCCCCATGTGGCGAAAGGCCATGGCGTAGTCATGCAATAGAGTTCATGAGGAGGGATGTGATTGAGGTTGGAGAACCGCTGACATTTGTCGCAGCCTTTCCTGACGAACCGGATGCACTGCTTCATTGATATCCAATAGTATCCCATACGGAGGATGATCTCGTGTCAATGCTCGGGCATTCATGTGCGGACCGCAGTTCCGTTGTGAACTTCGCTCATTAGCTCGCCGGCTTTTTCTTTTGTTTACACACCGAAGGAGTGGCCCTTGGTGGCGCTTCTTGTACAACATACCCCCGTAATGACGAAATGGGATGCCGTGCATTTTAATGCCATCATGTTTTTGGCTTTGATCCCTTCTTTGTATTTTCCATCTTCATTTGTGAAGGAAGCTTCTCCATTTTGGAGGTACCGGTATATTTGGTTGTACCTGTGGTTCGTCGATCGTTTCATTTTTTATTTCGATCTCACAAGAATAAGCGGGTGTTTCCCGTCTCGCCTATTCTCGAGGGGTTTTACCGATTTCCCATCGGGAATTTCGACAAGAGAGGCGAGGGTTGCCAGGCATCTACGAAGCGGTTCCCGTCTCTTGGCAAATAATGAAAAGAGATGTCCTTGAACCGAGCAATGAGCTCCTCCATGTACGTGTGGTACTTCGGGAGGCCGAATCTATCGTCTTCCATTTGTTGGACACTTGATTGATGATCAATGCCGAGTCTCCGTATACTTCCGCTTCGAGATGTTGCGCCGAGGGCGGCTTCCTGACCGGCGTACAAGCTTCGTATTCTCGCCGCATTGTTGGTTGTTTCAAAATTCAGCTTGATGGCTATGGGAGTGTGCTCGTCCTTGGGATCCACAAGGAGCATTCCAATACCATTTCCCTTCTTGTTGGCTGCCCCATCGAAGAAGAGTTGCCGCCGGTTTGCGCTGTCGAGTGAGAAGATTCCGTCGTCCGGAACCGCGGATTAGGACCCTTAGGTTCACTGTGGGAAGTCTCGCCACCGATCCGCCATTACTCGCCCTTTGTTGATTTTCTTCGACCATGTACTTGATGTCGAACTCACCAGAAGAATGACCACTGGGCTAGTCTCATTGACAGGGATGGCTTGTCAAAGAGATATCGGACGGGTCCATTTTGGAGACCAGAGCACCGAATGTGACCGCATGTAGTGTTTCGCTTTCCCGACTACCCATACCAAGGCGGTACAAGTTTTCTCTAATGCCGAGTAGCCGAGTTCACTTCCTTGAAGCTTCCGGCTTACGAAGTAGATTGCATGCTCAACTTTGGAATCTTTTCGTTCTTGTGCCAAAGATTGCTCCGATTGACGTGTCTGTTACCGCTCAAGTACAAGAGTAGTGGCTTGTCTTCATGTGGCGGGCACGTAATTGGGGGATTCACCAAGTATGTCTTGATTTTCTCGAAAGCCGTCCGGCACTCGGAGTCCCATTTGATGTCGGCATTCTTCTTCATCGCTTGAACATTGGCTCAGAGAGATGTCAATCTGGTTGATGAAGCGACCGATGTACCGAAGTCTTCCCATAAAACTTTTCACTTCTGTCGTGGTCTCGAGGCGCTTCATGTCGATGATGGCCTTGATTTTCTTGGGATCGGCTTCGATACCTCTTTCAGTAACCATGTACCCGTACTTTGCCTCGCTTGACGCCGAAGGTGCACTTCGCAGGTTCAATCTCATGGAGTGCTTTCGAGTCCGTTGAAGAACTTTCTCGCATCTGTCATGTGCCGCATGTCCGATCCTCTGAGTGGATGATCATGTCGTCGACATATACTTCGATTTCTTTGTGAATCATGTCATGGAAGAGGGTCGCTGCAAACTCCGGGCAGTAGCCCCAAATGCTTCTTCGACCGAACGGCATGACCGTAGCAAGATGTCCCCCAGCAGTGGTGAAAGCAGCCTTGGCTTGATCCTTCCTGACATTTTGATCTGATTGTATCCGGCAAACCCGTCCACGAAGGACTTTACCTCAAAATTTGCCGTGGTGTCGACTAGCATGTCGATGTTAGGCAGCGGGAAATCATCTTTAGGGCTGGCCTTGTTGAGATCCCAGAAATCCACACAGCATCTGACCTTTCCATTGGCCTTGGTGACCGTCACGATGTTGGAGAGCCAGGTCGGGTACTCAATCACTCGATGAAACCAACTCGGAGCATTTTCTCAATCTCTTCTTTCACTTGCAAGGACCACTCGGCTTGATCTTGCGCAACTTCGTTTGACAGGCTTGGATTCGGGATCCAGGGGAATTCTGTGCTCCACGATCGAGGGATCGAGTCCTGGCATGTCCCGGTATGACCAGCGAACACGTCAACATACTCCCCGGAGGAGGTTTATCAGGGCTTCTTTCTCGCATCGGCGAAGAAACCGCCCACTTCAGTGTTCTCTTTAGGCTCTTGCACCGACCCCGTGTTCACTTTGGTCATAACCTCTTCGGGCAGCTTGGGCCCGGTTGTCCTCTCGGTCAACTACACGCTTGAGAACTTCTTTAATGTATCGATGCTTTAATGTGTCTGCTTCTTTATCAATTGATTCGTTATTAACGTCTTTTAAGTTGTTTGTTAACTTATCAGTTGTTAAAGTGGCAATGAGGGGATACTCCGAAAGATCAGATTTTTCATTAGATGCGAACGGAAATACATTGTTGGCTACATTATCATAGTCTTTCGGCGTAAGGCCGTTGGACGACTCAGAGGACTGGACTCTGACAAGGACTGACTCAGAGGGTTCGAGACCGGGTTTAGGGAGATGTGGGTGCAGGCCCAGCTTGTCTTCCAATTCTGCCTGGCTTGCCCTTGGTCCGGTGAAAGTTACCCAGTTCTTCAGTGGCATTGCTGGATGCTTGATGAGGGTTCGGGGGTCGAGAGGCTTGGCTTCTGCTGTCCCAATCATGGCGATCATGCTGTTTTCGGAGCCCAGGTCAATCAGGTTTGGCACCTCCATGACTTCTTCAAAAAGACTCTGTAGAGCGGGTCCACTAAGAGTGTCTTCTATGAATTCTGGTTCTTCTGCTTTGGAGTTATTGTCTCGAATGTGGCCTCGACGGCTGATCCGAATAGTCTGTTTCCCATGGAGAGTGCCTCGAGCTTCTCCTCCAAGTCTGGGATTCCTTTGAATGTGTACTCGTGCTGAACCGTGGTGGCAATTGGTCCAGGTAGAGTTGTGATGTCGAGGAATGCTCCCCTTATCGGATTAGCCTTGAGTCCTCTGAAATGCTTGAGGTCTCGTGCTAGCTGTTCCATCTTTCTGTAGTCTCGTGCCGACTATCCCCGCTTCTTTCTCATCTTCATCGCTCCACCGCTCGGTCCCTCAGCCGCTGCGGTTCCGCCGTCGGTCCCCCGCCTCGCCGCCCTTGTCGGTCCCCTCGCTTCGCCGGTTCCCTTGTCGGTCCCCTCGCTTCGTTGGTTCCCTCGTGAAGTAATGAGCGAGGTCGAAACTGTAAGGCCGGAGGTTGGGTGTGCCGTCGGAGGTTCCCCTTTTGCAGGCTGCTGCCTTGGTGCGGGCGAGCCTTTTGTTTTCCCTGATGTCAGCCGGTGTTGGCACATAACCAAGCCCCTGGACCGTGGTGTGGTCCTTGACTTCGATGACTTGGTGTTGGCCCTGTAACCTTTTGCCGAGCCCCAGTCCTGGGATGAAGTTCATGAGTTTCATCATCTTCATGGCGGGAGGAATCTTGTCTTGAAACAGTGGAAGGTCCACGTTGCATATTTGGATCTTGGAGGTCTCCAAAGTGAATCCAGTTAATGCCATGTCGTCATTATGCTTGATTTCTAACACTGGAATGTCGTTGGTGCTGGTCCCCTCGGTGGTGACGCTGTCGCCGTAGACTATGGTTAGCTCGTTGCCTTGCATGAACTTGATGCACTGGTGAAGGGTGGATGCCACGCCATTGATTTGATGCAGCCTGTGGACGCCCAGATGGCCGTGAAAGTGATTGGAATGTCCAATACTTGAAATTCGGTGGCAATCATCCGCTTGCCGAACCAGATGTTTAGAGTAGCAACCCCGAGAACTGTACGGGAAGTAGAGTCATAGGCCTGACAAAGGTGGATCAAGGCTTCAGATTCGCGGGCTTCGATGTCAAGCAGTGTCCATCATCTTGGCGGGCAAGACATTCATTCCGAACCTCCGTCTACCAACACGCGGGAAGGCGACGCTCGTCCAAACTGGATCGTGATGTAGAGTGGCTCATTATGATCAGCCCCAAATTTTGGCAGATCCAAATCTGTGAAGATGATAATGTTGCCGTAGCTGGATGTTGCCGATCATCCGAATGACTTCGCCTGGGGTCAAGGGCCCACGGGGACCATGGTACGGGCCAGACTTTCCTCCAGCTTGAGCTTGTGAGGATATGAGGATGTGAGTACGGACCAAAGGGAAATGTTCGCCTGGGTCTGCTTGAGGTGAGTGAGGATCAGGTCCTCTTCACGGAACTTGTGTTTTCGGGCAATCCGGGTTGCGGTTCTGGCTCCGCTGGCTTTTTGGTGGCCTTAGGTGGTAATGCATGGATTTGACCCGATCGGGTCGTGACACCGACATCGCTTGGTTCCTTCGAACAGCCGCCTGAAGCCGAGCCATAGTCGAGGAGGATTCCTCGTAGCGTAGGGCCATATGTCTTCCCTCAATTCATTGATTGTAGATGAATTTCCGGGGCTTCGGCACTTTCCGGATTCTCGTCCCAGATACCGGCTTGGGTGCCTCCGCGGGAGGTAGCTTATGGATTGCCGCAGCCTGCTCGAACGTCAATGCGCAACAATGGCTGCCGTAACCGAACCGTGGCCTGACCCTCCTGGGAGGCCGGAGAGTTCTTGGTTCAAGCGAACAGCCTCCTTGATCTCTTCACGGTATACCGCGCTCCTTTCCTTCTTGCCGAGCATACTCAGTGGCATTCTCGAGTTGGGTTTGGCGATACTCATGGTTTGCTAATTTTCCTCCACTCTTGGCCCGTATCAACTTTCTTGCAAGCAGAGCCTCGCCGAGAGTTAGCGCCGCGTTTCTTCCCACGTGAGAATAGCCAATGCTTCTTGAACCGAATGCGGCGCCTAGGTAGACCTCCATCGGGGAGAGCTTTCCTTCTTCTTTATCTCGAGTGGCGGGTATGTCGGAAGGTGAGTACACGGCTTCCCGAACATCGCCCATGTAACCGGTTGCCGTCCCCGCTTGATCGTTTCGTAAAACGAATGCCGCAGCCTGTGGAATCTCCCCGAGCAGCTTGTTGGAGATGTATTTCCATCTTTCTCTTGTTTTTGAATAGACCTTCCTCTCGCTTGGCCTTTTAGCTTGAGTGCGGAAATGATCCGTCCCCATCCTCCCAGACCCTTGGGATTCCGGTTTTGTTGACTTCATGTCCGGCTTGGAAGAGAATGGTTTCATCGTCTTCGTTGTCGCTTTCACGTAGAACTTGCTTTCCTCGGGAGATAAGCGCCGGTATTCGTTCGCCGTGCCATTCCATCTCCTAGGTCATCGGGACCGTTGACCGCCCTCCTTGCGCAGGGGGTTGGATGAGAACAGACGGTAGTCCAGAAGTTGCCGTGAGCAAAACCCTTGAGGTCGAACCGGCTCTAGAGTGGCCTCTAGCTTTCTATCCGAAGCCGCTTGTGACACTTTAAGGGCTTGGTCCCCGTGGGTCTTTTGAGCTTGGTTTTCGTCCCGCAGACGGTTCTCTTGAGCGACTAGTTCCATGAGGGCTTTACTTGCGAGAGCTAAACAGTCTCCGTAGGTGCGCGCCGTCTGACTAGTGTCTAGAACTGTGATCACATCCAAATCCCCGAATGGTGGAAACACTTGGATTATGTTGACGACGGAAGTCGGGCTGGGACATTCCATGCGGCCCTCCTTGATCTCGGTTACCAAGAAGTTCGCCCATATCTGCTTGATTGAACACACGGGGGTGTTGAATTCTGCGATGTTGATAGTCTCGTGATCTCACTGGATCGCCAAGTCTACCAAAGCTAGCGCTTTCGGCGGGATGTCTCGAATCCGTGGCCGTGACGACCGGGAGCAGGATCGAACCGGAGCATGTTGATGCTAAGGTGGTCATTTCCCGACGTCGAAAGCCGACTCGTCTTGCGGGGAAGACCTTTACGTATGTTTTCAGTGGTGGCTACCGGAAGCGTTCCCGAGGTTGATCTCGATTTGTAGCAGGTGAGGAGCTTTGTCTCCTTCGCCGTTGCCCTCGGGCCTCGCGGCGCTTGTGGCCGCGTAGCTTGACTGACGCACGGGCCGGTTGCCACCGGGGCCGGTAGTCTAAGTGATGATGAGCTCGAGCTCGATTGGCCAGGCCTCATTTACCATGAGCAGCAAGCCGAGGGTAACTCTGGCATTGCGTTAACTCGATGATAAGGACCGGATCCTTGGTATCATCGGGATATCTCGGAATAGATGATGTTGACGAAGTCGTCGTCGGCCACTTGATCGTAGGGGTTCTTTGTCGTGTCAACCGCTTGTTTCCATTCGCCGGATAACCGCCCGTACGGATGTCGAGCTTGACAATTTCCATGGTATTGGAGCCATGGTCGTAGGTGACATCATCGAACCGGTGCCGTCCTCGAAACCGAGCATATGAATGTAGGGATCTCGCCCGCGGATCTCGCGCGTCCTCGACTCCGAGAGTCCCGATTCGTCGCCGTCTCGACGGCTCAACCTGCACGTAGGGACGCCTCGCATCCCGCCGCCGCCGGAGCCGCTAGAAAACATCATGCCCTTCGCCGGAGAAGAGGGGTTCGCCGGGTAATTCTCGTGGAGGACATCCCATACGATCGCCATACATTCATCACGAGTGTGACGATGCTTGTTAACCTTTATCACGAAGATTTCCTCACTGGCGGGGCCAGAGTAGGATTGAAGGATACCGACAAATCTCCGATTGGAGACAGGGGTTTATGTGCCCGCATCATGGCGATGCTCGTGTTTCTTTCCACCGCTCCAAATGTTGGAAACGACAGCTGAACTTGATGTATCGGATCGCTTCGTGGTCTCGCTCGCTCGAGGACGCGACATAGTTAGCATCTCCGACTCGAGGGATTCTCGATGAGATTTGCCCCGATAGTCCCTCGTCGATTGAAGGAGGTAGCCCCGTGCCCGGCCGCGGGCACGCTTGGCCGTTGTCTCGCTTCGTTCCCTATGAGGAAACTGTCCCCTCGGATGAATTCAAGATCTCCTTGGCGGTTAATGAACTTGACGCATTGATGAAAGAGTGGAAGTTATGGCTTTCATGTGATGTAGCCAAGGGCGTCCCAACAGAGCTGTGAATTCGGACGGACTGTCCATCACGTGGAATTTTGCTGGCACCATTTGGGTTTCGAACCGTAGCTCCAGAGTCACCGTCCCTGTGATGGGACGAGACGTGCCGTCGTAGGCTTTGATAGTCCGGGCCGATGGAATCAAGTGGCCTTCGTCGATGCGTAGGCTCGCATCATGCCGAGAGGGAGGACGTTAACGGCTGATCCGTTGTCTACCAATACTCCGGGAGTGATATGGTGTTGAGCTTGAGAGTGATGTACAGTAGCTTCATTGTGCCCCGAGGCATCTCTGTAGGTCTTCGTCACGTAAAGTGATCATACCGCCATACGCCGGGAATCGTAGATCCGGGTCTCTATCCGAGAAGGAGAGTCATCAAGCCATCCGTTTCCTCGTCTTCCTCTTGCGAGGTAAAGCTCTTTGCCGGAGCCTCGAGATTGTGTTGAGGCCGTTTGTGGCGGCCGCCGCCCTTGGTTAGCACGTTGATCGAGTGCGAGTGCCAAGCCGACTTTGATCTTCCTTTACCGGTCCGTGCTCAAGCCGGACAAATTGAACCTTGGCCGATCCCGCGGGGTTAAGCTTCGATCGGGCAAGAAGATTACCAAGATCCGAGGTATTCCGAGCCCCGAGGCCTCGAACTCGGTGTCGCAGGACTTTTCGGCTTTCCCACCCCCGTCTCGCTTCTAAAGCCGCATGGCCTGGAGGAAGGGAGGACTCGCCGGAGTAGAGTACGTAGTAATCGAACCTCCCTGATGGCTCTCCGAGTGTACCCACACCGGTGTCTCCAGCCTTCATATCTTTCTCTCGCCCTCGTTGAGAGGACTTCTTCTTCTCGTTTTCTGAGGATTGCTCCCGACCATGTCTTGGGACTCGTACTCCAGCAGCAGTGCGGGCCACAAACATCGTAGCCGATGTGGACATTCGATGAGGACCCGACCGGGAAGAGGCGGAGGAACCGGCTCGCGGCAATCTTCTTGGGCACCCATTCAATGGAATTCACACGTTGTTGTTCGGAAAAGGGTTTCCGATCGTATTGGGCCCACGGGGCGCTCCAACTTTCCTTCCTCTATCGTGTTCTGAATTTCGTATCGTAACCCCACGCAGCTTGGCGGTGGTATGGCCGTGATACCGATGGAAGGCGCAAGATTTGCTCTTGTCGCATTGACTACGGGATTCTTGGGTTTGTAATTTGCAACGGGTTTAAGGAGACCTTCCTTGATTAACCCTTCCAAAGATCTTACTCGCCGGCATGTCCAACTTGTCGAAGTGTACCACAGCCGCTTTCCGAGTGGAGTTGTTGCTTTGCGGGACTGGGTTTCGTTGCCCGACCGCCGTCCCCGATGGATGTAGTTGACAGACGTATCTTTCCCTTTGCCGGGGCCGGTGCGGGATTGAATGCAACCGCCGATCGCAGTATCTCGTATGGCCGTGCAAGCAGCCAACTTCTCCTCGAGATCCTTCTCGAACCGTGAGCCGGACATTGACCATGGCCCGGAGATCTGGGAAGAAATGATGACCGATGAGAGTTCCGATGGACGGTCTTAAGCAGACTTGAAGATCCGCATCTGCTCATCCTCGGGAGAGTGGCTCCATGATCTCGAGAGTTTCCAACTCCACCTCTTGTAGAATTCCTCTCGACGCTTTCATCTCGTTTCGTTCGGGTGATTAAGTCCTCACGACTCGTTTCCCACTCTAAGTTGGATCTGTACTGCCTGTGAAGATGTTACTCGATCTCGATCCTGTGTGGCGATCCGCAGCTTGACCCTTAGGAACCAT